>JACEFZ010013876.1:0-60000 GCA_014155875.1 Cepaea nemoralis | reverse complement strand
CTTACAGTGCAGCAAACACAAACCAAACTCGATTAACAGAAATTAAAATGGGGAAAATAACAGTAATAATAAAACTAAATTAACAGAAAGTAAACATACACAAAACCACAACACAACGAATCCAACGTGTCGATCTTATTGATCTTCTTCGGGGACAAAACAAACAGATCTAAACGAAATAAAATGAGACAATAAAGATAAGACTAAACAAATAATCAATAAGTGTAGGTATCGAACGTTAATAGACCATATGCGCATCTTTCGTGCGCTGAAAGGTCAGGCAGGAGTATCCGTATTAAGGTACCACATTATAACAGGTGCAGCCATAAATGTGGAAAAGATGTGTATATATAGTGGGAGTTTCCCCCCCCCCCTTATTTACAAGACATCGCGATCAACACCAGCATTTTGCTGCTGTTGATGTCATCGCAAGTTTACGTTCAGTAGTTTGTGCTTTTTTTTCTGAACGGCCGGCTCCCAAACCAACACGTTAAGACCCAGCTCGACGCGGTCTGCTGCCAAATCGGTCGCAGATGTGTTTCGTACGCAGGTAAGCTGGCTCACAAATTGCGTTCGCAAGACGTTTAGCCACGGAGACGATATAGTGGGAGTTAGCCCAGTTAAATAGTTACATGTATAAAAATATTGATTATCGTTGGATGGATGCATCTGAATAAGTTAATTACAAGGGGTCGAATTTAAGCCTAATGTATATTGATTATGTGGTTGTTTCGGGATTTGAAATTTAAATATTGAGCACAACCCACTACTGGCAACGCCGATCGCATTCTGGTATGAACCTAAGGCCTATCCACGTCAAGATGGAAGCACTATACTCGAGTTTCGCCCTCGTTTGAGCTCGTCAGTAGTTCATATCCCTGACCGGATCCGGAAACAGTCCCGGATCACGCATGTGAAGCGGGTGTGTAACCACGCGGCACACACTGGACACACCAAATTATCACAACAGAACATCACAACGCTACCCATCGTAGGTTATGCTCAAGATTGCCCAATCACCGCGACCGACGTCCGTCAATCGATGGGACCCGAACCCTAATGTATATATTAACTATGACGTAAATACTCTTACAAATGAGGGCTGACTCATGTAATTTTGCTGAATATTTCATTAAATATGTATATTGCTCTTCGGAGACTACAACAACTGAATAAATTGTGGAGAGTGATAGACAGAACTACAAAAATTAGATTTTTAAGAGCATGCATCTTTCCCATTGCAACATACGCCTGCGAGACCTGGACACTTACTAAACAAGCTGAACAACGAATAAATGCCTTTGAATATAAGTGTTATAGACGAGTTCTAAGAATATCTTGGGTAAAGAAAAGAACAAATGCATCCATACTTCAAGAGCTGAATATTGAAGAAGGTTGGCTATTAAAAACGATAAAACAAAGAAAATTGAAAAATTTCGGTCACTTGAAACATCACGAAAGTTTGGAGAGAACAATAATGGAGGGGTATATGCCGGGGAAGAGAGGAAGAGAAAGGCCAGAGAGAAGATGGGTGCAGGATCTGGCGGATGATCTCCAGATGGGTGTATCTGATGCGGGACTTCTTTCTTATGATCGAGAGGTTTTCCAGAAGGTTGTTATGGGAGCGAGGTTCTGCAAAGGGCATGCTACTGAAGAAATGAATGAATTTCATTATAGTCACATATTTGTGAGCGTTTTTGTTTGTTTGTTTGTTTGTTCGTTTGTTTGTTTGTTTGTTTGTTTGTTTGTTTGTTTGTTTGTTTGTTTGTTTGTTTGTTTGTTTGTTGTTCCTTTGTTCCTAAAAGGCGTTGTTTATATTTTATTTTCTGTGTTTTTTTTTAATATAAAAAAAGTACATCCAATTTTGATGTCAGTGAAAACTTGTACTTTCTATTTAAAAACAGGCTATGAAATCTTCAATGTTTCCGCTCAGTCTCTGAAGGTTGCCAGCACGGATCATAATGACTTGTACAGAGGTTGGCTGAATGTCAGCGACGTCGGTCATAATTTGTGGGTGGTTTCATTGCAAAAGAGCTTTGATGCTGATATAGTGAGTAATATATATATATATATATATATATATATATATATATATATATATATATATATATATATATATATATATATATATATATATATATATATATATATATAATATATATATATATATATATTCCGATTCCGATTCAATTCCAAAAAAATATATTTCAAATTCGGTCTCGTCTAACCTGCTTCTTCAGCGGTGGTTATTGTTGAGAGCCGTGGTTGTGTGGACTGTTAGTCCTAATTCCTACTGGTTATACTGGTTCCGCTCTGTTCGTCGGATAAATTTATTTTGTGTTATCTGGTTGTTTTATTTGTCTTGTGTTGGTCCTGGTAAATACCGGTCCTTGGTTGGGCCTACTGGGGCCCGCATTCTCTCGTTTGTTGGCTTCTTTTCTCTGTTAACACTGCTACGTGCTTGTCGCTTCTTGTGTTATTTTCATCGGGGCTAGTCCCGGTCATGTCCAGTCCTCATAAGGACTCGATGTAGGCAAGGGCCAAAAGCTAATATACACACACACACACACACACACACACACACACACACACACACACACACACACACAGTTAAAAGTCAGTTGCATGAGATTTACAGGACGTTATAATCAATCCCAGCATTTGTTGGGTGTTGGTGATTTACTTGGCAATTTAGTTCAGTAGGTTGCCATTAAGTGACGAAACATGATTGGAAGAATGCTATGAACAGAAAGAAAAACCAATGAGCATGTCCTACCAGAAGCAAATGAAAGCCGTAAAATGATAGTGAAATTAGACATAGACAGTAATAATTTTTTGAGCAAGTTATGAGAAGAAATAAACTAAAGAACTTGGTGACAACTGACAAGACTGAGGGGAAACGAACAGAGGAAAGATAGAGAAGTATATAAAAGATGGCTTGGCCAATTGGCATGGTCGAAACAAGAACAGAGAGCTGATCTACGACACTAACGATCGTGTGATATGGCGACACATGACCACTCACGCTTATTGGCATGGTACATAATGATGATTTATTTGCCATTGAATCCTAAACTACCGACTCATCATAACATTTTTATTTTAAAAAACGCAAAGCGGTCTGCTTCCAAACCTCCCGCAGCTAATTTGGAACCCTCGGTTCTGTATGTCGGGAAATTAACGAAACATATATGACAGTTACTTCCATATAACGAGTTACTTCCATATAACAAGTTACTTGCATATAACAAGTTACTTGCATATAACAAGTTACTTGCATATAACAAGTTACTTGCATATCATGCAAAGGACTCTCAGGCAACCGCAGCATTTCTTTTTTTTTTTTTTAAGGGGGGGGGGGGGGGGGGGGGGGGAGTTGTTTGTGATTTCATGGTAAGCTTACGATCAGTTAGTTTGCCATTGAACCACAATCAAATGCAGAATTTTACCAGATGAAGAATATTCTGTACAAAACATCTTCGTCTATCGATGTGAGAAAAAGAGCTTTTAGAAGCTGTATTATTATGTACGAAAGTAAATGTTGGACAATTGGCAGATTAATGCGAAATTGTGTGGAAGCTGCAGATATGAGGTTTTATAGAAACATGATGGGAACATCGTGGATGGATAGAGAAAGCAACCGAGATATCTTCATAGACATTAACTCACAACGAGAACTGGTCACTTTCATCAGAAGATTCGACATTCTTTATGCACATCATGAGACAGGAAAACTGAAGGACATCGTGACAACCGCAACGTTGGAGGGAAGGAGAAGCAGTGAAGACCAAAAGAGATGTTGAGCAATTTGACATCATGGCATGGAAAAATATCAGTATCAGAAATTATTGGCACTACCCCAAACAGAAGGTTGTGGACAGGCGTGATAACGAACACAAAGCGACATAGACTATAGGCAATACTATAATATATATATAATATATATATATATATATATATATATATATATATATATATATATATATATATATATATATATACTACTAATATATAATATATATATATATAAAATTCAATATCCGTCTGTCTGTCTGTCTGTCTGTCTGTCTGTCTGTCTGTATGTATGTATGTATGTCCTTTATTTGTTCGCGAACGGCCCATCCGATTGAGATGAAATTTTCTACACGCCTTCTTTTCATTCCAGTGCTGCTAACTGTGATATTTTGTTAGTGTGAAATCGCCTGCTTACTCAGTATTATTTCATTTTTCATTTTTCATTATAATTTCATATATCTCCGGGGACGTAACTCTGTAAAAGTTATTTCAAGGGGCATAACTTTTCTGTATAACCTATAGTCATATTGTGGCATCGTTTTCAAAGATTTATAAACTCTGTGTCCATAGTTATATTACCGGCATATGAGTTATAATAAATAATGATACAATCTGTAAGGCATTTTCAAAGTTTTCATAAAAATAATGCACAATGCATAACATTGTAACTCATCTTTTTTTGCTTAAGAAGTCTACTGTAGTCATGCAGGTGATTAGAAAGAGTTTTCATTAAAAATAATGGATGATGTGTTGAAGGACATTCTTTTAAGTTACTTTTTTTGTTGTATGAATTTAATGAGAACTTATATGACTACTTATATGAATTAAATGAGATGCTCCCCACCAGGGACTGGGCGAAGCCGGACAGGGTCAGGCAGACAGACAGACAGACAGTCGGGAACTTATATGACTACTTATATAAATTAAATGAGATGCTTCACACCAGGAGCTGGGCGATGCCGGGCCGGGGTCAGACAGACAGACAGACAGACAGACAGACAGACAGACAGACAGACAGACAGAACAGACAGATAGTTCGGTAACGGGGAACGGGAACTTATATGACTACTTATATGAATTAAATGAGATGCTCCCCACCAGGGACTGGGCGAAGCCGGGCAGGGTCAGGCAGACAGATAGACAGACAGATAGACAGACAGATAGACAGTCGGGAACGGGAACTTATATGACTACTTATATGAATTAAATGAGATGCTCCACACCAGGAGCTGGGCAATGCCGGGCCGGGTCAGACAGACAGACAGACAGACAGACAGACAGACAGACAGACAGACAGACAGACAGACAGACAGACAGACAGACAGACAGACAGACAGACAGTCGGTAACGGGAACGAGAAACTTATATGACTACTTATATGAATTAAATGAGATGCTCCCCACCAGGGTCTGGGAGAAGCCGGGCAGGGTCAGCTAGTATATTATAAATACGATAAGAGAAATATAATATATTATATAAGACATACATATGTGTTGTTTTTTCTTCGCACTTGCAGAGAAAGTTCATAAAATACATATGTAATTGTGTACTACCTCCAACAGTCATATTGTCCATTATGTCATTGTTTATCTTAACTTATGTCATTGTTTATCTTAACTTATGTTATTGTTTATCTTAACCTATGTCACTGTTTATCTTAACTTATGGTATTGTTTATCTTAACCTATGTGACTGTTTATCTTAACTTATGTCATTGTTTATCTTAACTTATTTTATTGTTTATCTTAACCTATGTCATTGTTTATCTTAACCTATGTCACTATTTATCTTAACTTATGTTATTGTTTATCTTAACCTATGTCACTGTTTATCTTAACCTATGTCTCTGTTTATCTTAACTTATGTTATTGTTTATCTTAACCTATGTCACTGTTTATCTTAACTTATGTCATTGTTTATCTTAACTTATGTTATTGTTTATCTTAACTTATGTTATTGTTTATCTTAACCTATGTCACTGTTTATCTTAACTTATGTCAATGTTTATCTTAACTTATGTCAATCTTTATCTTAACTTATGTCATTGTTTATCTTAACTTATGTCATTGTTTATCTTAACTTATGTCATTGTTTATCTTAACGTATGCCATTGTGTATCTTAACTTAGGTTATTGTTATCTTATCTTATGTCATTGTTTATCTTAAATTATGTCATTGTTTATCTTAACTTATGTCATTGTTTATCTTAACTTATAATAAAATTAGCTGCATGTTCTTTACAGGACGTCGCAGCCCATCTCAGCATTTATTGGCTGTTTGTGATTTACTAGGCAATTTGTACGTTCAGTAGTCTGCCATTGCTTTCTGAACGACCGACGCCTCACACCATAGAAATCAACACTAAACCGTCTGCTTCCAAACCGCCAGCAACTGATTTTGACGCCTTGACTCGGTATGCCGGGAAATTGTGAAACGCATTCACTGCCTTCCCCCCCCCCCCCCCCCCCCCCACAGGACCTACTATACCTGAATGTATTAGTTTTTTCAATGCATTGAATAATACTACACCTTAACTACCATATAGAGTATATTTTCTGTGTGTTGATAATATTTATTCTCTGAAATTTTATTCATTGCACTCATAATATTTATTCTCATATATGTTATTCATTACAGTCAGAAGCTGGAGTTTTAATTTTATGTGCGAAGATAATTTTCCTTTTGTAAGTATCTTTCGTGTGTTGTGTCTCCCTGTGTTGTACCTGACTTTCACATTTCTTGCTGGTTCTATACTGTTGTTGTTGTTGTTGCTGTTATTATTGTTGGTGTTGCTGTTGTAATTGTTGTTGGTGTTGCTGCTGTTATTGTTATTATTGTTTCTGTTGCTGCTGTTGTTATTGCTGCTGTTGTTGTTGTTGCTGCTGTTGTAATTGTTGTTGGTGTTGCTGCTGCTGTTATTATTATTATTATTATTATTATTATTATTATTATTGCTGTTGTTGTTGCTTCTGCTCTTGATGTTGCTGTTGTTATTATTGTTCTTTCTGTTGTTGTTATTGTTGTTGTTGCCTCTGTTGTTGTTGTTGTTGTTATTGTTGTTGTTGCCTCTGTTGTTGTTGTTATTGTTGTTTTTGCTGCTGCTGTTGTTGTTATTGCTGTTGTTGTTTTTGTAGTTATTGTTGCTGTTATTGCTGCTGCTGTTGTTGTTATTATTGTTGTTGCTGCTATTATTATTGTTATTATTATTAATGATGTTGCTGATTCTGCTGTTATTGTTGTTGGTGTTGCTGCTGTTATTGTTATTATTATTATTGCTGCTGCTGCCGCTGCTTATGCTGTTGTTGTTAACGACACATGTTACCGTCGTTCTGTACCAAAAAATACTGTGTGTTTATCCACGAACTGTCTTAGTGGCCCTAAAGGGTTCTCTGATTGATAAATGTGGATCTAGTGCGTATTTTTGATCTTCTAGCTTGATAGGGAGTTCACTGACAGATGATGACTCCGAGGTGTGAATTATTGTGTCGGCACACATTCTAATCCACAGTATAATGAGGTGGGGTGACGTGTTCACTTTCCTTCCCATGAATACTTGGAAAATTATCCGGTAGCCATTTCATGAGGTGACCCCTGTGCCGTACTGGTGGGAAGTAAAACCCTACCACCGCTGAGATGTGAACCTGGACCGTTGCCTTGGTAAGCAAGCAAGCATAACCACTATGTATCGTAAACCAAGAATAAACAGTTATAAATGTGCACAGCTGCAATTCTCTTCGTACTAGAACATGTGGTTGTTCTCACTAACACAACAGAAGACTCGAATTCTGAAGTCAAAAAAAAAAAAAATGTAACATTTGACTACGAAACTCGATAAACTGGAAAAACACATACATATAGAGGCGGACGTTTCGAACGAAGTCTTTGTCAACACACACGAAATAATCAGAAAACGCATATACAATACATATCCAGGCATCCTAGGCGCGGTCCAACCAACACACAACAAACCGCTGCACTCCTGTGTCTGTCACTATATTGGAGCATCATCTTTTGGATGGTCCCGACATTATGGGCACCAATAGAGGAAGACATTGAGTCTCCGTGGCGAAGTGACTACGCCGCCGCCGCGTGTTTCGAAGGTTGTGGGTTTGATTCCAGGCTATGACGTTCGGTTCACGAGTGTATTATTCTCGGAGACTCTTGGGAGTTGTCGCTGGAGCTACGGAGTTCGTGCTTCGAGCGACGCATTCGGCAGGCTGCCCTGTGAAAAGAGACGGAGCCCTGTGAGGTCGTATGCTGTTTGTCCATCAAGTATGATGATGACCATTCATTTCATCCAGTCCGCTTGAAAGTTATGAGCCGTGAGTTCTAAGATGGCTAGCACCGTCTATTTTGGCTAGAAATGTTCTTTTACAATATGGGCTAAAAATGTTTGATGCTTCCGGAGAAGGATCTCCTGCGGTCCCCCCCTCCCCCCCCCCCCCCCTCAACAGATCTTGCAGTTCATGTGTGCTTTGCGAGAGACTTCACTGTTGCGTAATGGTGTACGCTATGAATGTCGGTCTTTGGCAGCAGTCTCCCACGTGACATGATGAATTCAGAAGCTTTGAGCGAAATCTTCAGTGTCTTTGAAGCATTTCCTCTGGCCGCCTTGAGAGCGTTTACCACAACACAACGCACAGTAAAACATTCCTTTAGGGAGCCTGTGATCTGGCATGGGTGTCAGGTGGCAAGCCCAGGTAATCTAATTCTTCACTAGTAGAGTGTGGATACAGGGCATGGACGCTCTTTCTAGGACTTCAGCATCTGGGATCTTGTCTTGCCATTTGCTCTTCAGTAGCTTCCTAAGGCAGACTGTGTGAACGTGGTTTAATTTTCTAGAACACGTCCAGGTTTCACAAGCATACAGCAGTGTGTATAATACGACTACTTTGTAAACGTTCAACCCCCATGAGATAAAACCCGTTACAATGAAGTCGATCCTCTTATCTTTTGCACTCTTTTTGTAAATAAACCAGCAAGACTTTAACCTAAATAAATCTTTTGATCTTCTGCCTTTGATGTACTCGGTATATGCCGAAAGTGTCTTGCTTCTATATGGTGATTCGTATTTGCTCATATCATATATTACTAAATCCAGGTAGACGTCATATATTTCACTTTGTCATGCCAGGACGCTCCAAACGCTGTAAGTATCTTTCATGTAGTGTTTTACCCATCAATGAAACTTTACATTTGTTTCAATGTTTAACCGATACTGTTCTATGTAGCAGTTATTGTTAGCACTTTCTTCTCAAGGAGACACTTTAAAGTAATACATTTGTGTCATGCATTCGTTAAAATAGTAACACTGCAAGCCTGAGAGGGTTAAAGTAACAGTGGAGATCGAGTGGACTAATGTAAAAACTGCCTGGGGTAAAACGTGTTATGAAAAGTATATCATTCTTGGAATGTATTATCTGGGATAAAACGTGTTAAGAAAAGTATATCTTTCTTAGAATGTATTATCTGGAGTAAGACGTGTTAAGAAAAGTATATCAATTTTTGAATTTATTATCTGGGGTAAAACGTGTTAAGAAAAGTATATCATTCTTTGAATTTATTATCCAAGTCATATTCCCAGTGCCGGCACTGTCGCGAGGCTGTTATGGACGTAATTCGAAATCCCGAATACTGCGTTCAAAACACAGCTGCGAGCGATTAAGAAGCAGACCGCTTTTGCGTTGGTTTTCATTCATTGGAATGAGTTCCTGTAGTTCAGAAAGCAATGGCAAACTACTGAAGATAAACTTGCCAATAATTCACAAACAGCCATAAAATGTCGGGGTTGACTGCTACGTCCTGTACAGGATATGCAGCTAACGAAACTTCGTCGACTCATCTACAAGTCCTGAATCCCAGTAGACCCAGCTAGAGCAGCCGTATGCATGCCCTTGTGCCTCAATGTAAGACAGTGGCAGCATAAATTGCACACCCCGTCATCCAAAGCGGTGCCCATAATTGCAGAGCTGATACATGATGCTCTGGTACTGGGCTAAACCAATTAATCGAAACATTCTGCACACGAAGTCTTAGCCTCACATCTGCTTATTGAGCCTTCCGTCCATCACGGGATTTGCTGTCACTGTGCCTTCATAGGCATGGGGTTTTGGTGATCTTCACACAATGGGTCGGTCCAGCTGAATATTTTATATGCCAATTATTCTCCAATTTCTTGAAGCATGTATTACAGACAGATTCTCACTCTAGCGCCGAGTCTCCTAAGGGAAATTCACATTGATTTATCAGTAGGATTTTTGTAGCATGTGTAATTTGGGTATACACAGATTTTGATCATCACTGGTTTTCAATGGTGCACTTCTTTTGTGGTCCAATGATCAAAAGAAGTGCACCATTGAAAACCTTGACTGGAGAAATCATAACTGATAAGAAACAGCAGATGGACAGATGGGTAGAGCACTGTTTGGAGCTTTAATCAAGTGAACTAGCGGATGATGCCCTCAACGCCATAGAGGCTCTACCAACTCTTGACCACCTGGACATACTTCCCACCATAACAGAAGTTAAGTGTGCTATAAATGAACTTGCAAGGCTCCAGGTAAGGATGGGATTCCAATAGTGGTTATCAGGAGTGGGCAAGACTCACTCACTCTACAGATTTACCAGCTAACAGAGCTATGCTGGCGAGAAGGACAAGTCCCACAGGATTTCAAAGATTCAAGCATCATAACACTGTACAAAAACAAGGGCGATCGGAGCGACTGCAACAACTATAGGGGTATCTCACTTCTGGGTATTGTTGGAAAAGTATGTGCCAGAATTGTTCTGCGCAGACTTTAAGTCCTGGGAGATCAAGTCTACCACGAATCACAGTGTGGCTTTCGACAGAACCGGTCTACCATTGGTATGATATTCTCATTGCGACAAATGCAAGAAAACTTCTGTGAACAGAATCAACCACTGTTTATTGCCTTCATCGACCTCACAATGGCATTTGATTTGGTCAGTCGTTCAAGGCACTAAAGAATATTGTCTGCCCACCAACTCTTTTGTCCAATGTGGAATCGTTCCACACAGGCATGAAGGGTATAATCAAGTTTGATGGTGCAACTTCTGAAGAATTTGAAATCACGAGTGGAGTTAAGTAAGGTTGTGTACTAGTTCCCACCCTCTTTGGAATATACTTTTCACTTCTACTGAAATATGCCTTTCGTGATCAGGATGGTGGTATATACTATATACATTCACTCACGCTCAGATGGCGGCCTCTACAATGCTCAGAGATTGAGGGCCAAGATCAAAATTAGGAGGGTACTGATCAGAGAGTTGCTTTTTGCAGATGATGCTGCAGTTACGACCCACTCTGAGGAAGAATTACAATGTCTACTATCTGCATTCTCCAATGCTTGTTCTGAATTTGGTTTAACAATTAGCAAAAAGAAGACACAGATTATGTCACAAGATGCACATGGGGTACCATCAATCTTTATTGACGACGCCGAACTAGAGATGGTAGACCATTTTACATATCTAGGATCAGTGGTAAATAGCAAATTATCCCTAGATCAGGAAATCAACATCAGGATTGGTAAGGCAGCAACAACAATGAACAGGTTAAGAAAAAGAGTCTGGGAGAACAGGAAGCTTACTGCCAAAACAAAAGTCCTTGTCTATCAAGCCTGTGTCCTTAGTACTCTTCTTTATGGCAGTGAAGCCTGGACAACTTACTCACACCAAGAGAAACGTTTAAACAGCTTTCATATGCGGTGTCTGCGAAGAATTCTTGGTATTAAGTGGCAAGACAAAATCACAAATACTGAAGTATTGGAAAGATCAGGATTGTGTGACGGTTTATTCCATGCTCAGTCTTCGTAGACTTAGATGGATAGAACATCTTAGGAGGATGGATGATGGTAGAATACCAAAGGACATCTTTTTTTGGTGAATTACAGATGGGTAGGAGATCTCAGGGTCGGCCTCTACTACGATACAAAGATAGTGTGTAAGCGGGACATGATTGATACAGGCATTGATAATGCACATTGGGAGCAAATAGCCGCTGAGCGTGTTGCATGGAGGGCAAACATCAGAAATGGAATAAAGACAAAGGAGAATATTATTGCAGATAAGTCACACACCGAGCGTGTGAGACGTAAGATGGTGCATGATGATGGAAATGACCACGTGTTCACATGCACCCACTGTGGACGAACATTTACAGCGCGAATTGGCTTATCAGTCACATTCGCTACCGCCATGGGTAGTAGTTATTATGCCTTTTTGAAGCACAAACTATCGTCTGTCAAGACGGCAAGGTGCCAATGAATGTTGCTACGGGGTTTGTTCATTGTGTTGAGAGTCTCCTAGTTGGTTGGTGAATCTTTGGAAGGTTGTGGGTTGTAATTCCTAATTACCACACATTTGCTTTCAGGTTATTTTATTCCCGAAAAGTTCATTACTCTATCGGGCTGAGTTTCATGTCAAAGTTCACCCCGCCGGGTTCTAAAGTATCATCTCTACGAAGACGGTGTTGAGGAGATCCCCTTTCCCCTCTCCAAGTCCAGAAATGAGTTCCGTGTGCGAGAACAAGGCTGATAATATGTTGTCATCACTCTATGCAGCTGAAACACCCTTCTTCTTCTCGGTTATAAATTTCAAAGTTGTTTTTTTTCTTTAGCAATGAAGGCTTTGCTTAAAGTAGTAGGGAGTATTTTCCTCCGGAAGTTTAAGAGAGATTGCTCTAAAACTTTCGGATAGCTGATGGTCGGGTAGGGGGTTCTCTAAACAGACCGGTAAGTTAGACTTTAATGTTGAATTCTTTTCGTGACTTGGGAATATACATTACAATTATCTCAGAAAACGGAGTGGGTTCGCGTTATGGTACGGGACATTGGTGGTAGCGAAAGCTGGCCCACGCAACAACAACAAAAAATCAGTCCTGTGTGATTACCCGCGAGTTCATAGTGAGAGAAGGAAACAAATAAATGGTGAATATTGCTGGGAAGTTCATTTGATGTTTCGGGGTGTCATTGTAAGAAAATAAATATACAGTGTTCAGACCAACTGAATAAAGGAGCACTAATCAAAACCAACAAGGGCAGATCATATAAGGCTGGATGAACATGGGAGAAAACTGAACAACTAGGGTGGCAAATTTTTCAAAGCCGTACAGTCCTGACGTGGCCCGAATTATTTTCTCCTGTTTGGTACACCAGCTCTTACTGAAGGTAGATGATTTGAGGTTGATGCAGAGGTTGAATGTGATGTGTGAATATGGCTGAAAGAGCGGTCCATGCAAACTCTGAATGTGATGTGTGAATGTGGGTAAAACAGTAGACCATGCAGAGGTTGAATGTGAGGTACGAAAGTCGCTGAAACAGCCACAGGCTGTGAAGCAGTGATACAGCAAGGAGATAAGGTGTCAATACTGGTGAGATTATTTTGAGTTAAAAGTTAGTTGCATGTCCTTAACAGGATGTCCTAATCAATCCCATACTTTTCAGCTTCTGATGATTTTCTAGACAAATTTACGTTCAGTAGTTTGCCATTGCTTTCTGAACGACAGGCGCTCATACCATTGTGAAAATCAACACAAAGCAGTCCTCTCAAATCGCATGCAGCTTGCGTTGAACCCAGTATGGCGGGATTGTGAAGCCGCATTCATGACTGCTGCAGAGTCTTCAGATGGAGGAAGAAAGTCTCACACGTCAAGCAGAAGACTAACCCTTAAGAAAGTCTATCCACCGTAGGAAACGAAAACCGTGTCGGCTCGTTGGATTAGGGGTTTGGGTTTTGGCCCCAGAAAATGTCAACTCTCCTAACAATGGCACAGGCACCAGAGAGTAAAAATTGAAGCTGAACACTTGGGAAAATCCAACAGGTTTGGGTATCTGCGCTACTTTTGCCTGTGATAGAATTACATCCCCCAGAGAACTATCATCGACTCAGACAATAGTTTCCCAAGTAAAGAAACATATATCTTACATTCGCTCTCATCTAATGTAGTCTAATCATGGAAAAGTCTAAGATCAAGGTTTTAAATTCATTAAAAAATGTGTATAATTTATTTTGTTTCCCCAATGCAAAAAAAAAATTTAAAAAACAAAGAAAAATAGAAGTGCTCTGTAAGCGGTCGACGTGAGCCTAGAGCCGTTGATGTTTTCAGCGTGGGTGTTAGACCTAAATACTAGGTCCCATAGTTAGGTCAGCGAGGTCTGTGGATCGGGCAAGGATAGTTCTTCTCACTTAACTGAGTGATGTCTTTCTAGACTGCGCCTGTATGGTCTACCACACCGTCCTATCTCACTTCGGTGCGGATTGGTAAAAGACTCTGCACTGTCCCTGCTTGTTGGGCCATACCGCGTCCCTAGCTCGTTGTTGGAAGCACGGGGATGTAGTATACAATCTCTAGTAGCCTCAAAGCTGAAAATGACACAAAGGCACACTCGTAAGTTTCTGGTCAAGATGTACTTTCCCATATGGCTTTCGGACTAACACTCTATGAAGACCTATCATCAAGCGAACACCTATCTGAGGATTCAGAAATCTATTCTATAACGGTTCCTTCGCGCTGTGAGATGACTAGCTGACACATAGTACTAGACAAAGTAATAGCCACAGATCCTGTCCCTACACCACCGTTGATGCTTAATTGAAATGAAGTCAAATAAAACATGAGTGAGAATTAGACTGAATGAAGTCAATCGTTATGAATCCCTCCGACAATCAACATGTATCAGAAACACTCATGCCGCATCCTATCTCCCTACTGAACAATAGAAGTATACTATGATTAATTTCTGTTGATCTCTGCGATCACGACACCCTACTCTTAACAATTGCAGCAATCATATACATTACTATGAACCATGAAGTCTAACAACAAATCAAGACTTTGATTCCTACTACAAAACTAAACGATCACGGATTTGTTATGTCCTATAATTCCAAACAATCGAGCAAGGACTCAAATAAGCCCAGAGTTAGATTCATCCTACGAACTCCAAACAATCAAGAGTGTGATTTGTACTATGAATTCTAAACGATCATAGATTTTCCATAAACCACATTCTGAACAAGCAGGATTCTAATCGACCCAAAGAAAACTTCTCCGACAGTATATCAATCCCATACGTTATGAAACATGCCATTATTATTGTTGTTAGTCTAGAGACGCCAGTCCCTACCACCTAAGGTTGACAGATACGCGGGCACCAAAAGGAGGACATTATAAGACAAAAAGGAAGAAAGAGGAGGACATATTGAATGTTTCATTTAAATTGATCCAGATTGTTCCACAATCAGTACAATTTTATTACAATAGATGCTAATAATGATTTTATCTTAGCAGGTAGTTGGTTTACAGAAAGAAAATATTCTTTCAAAGCAGTAAACAGCCTCAACAGCTGGACACAAACTGAGCCATCTAGCTTTAGACTGATAGAGTAGTTGCTGACAGTTAATGTTGACATAATCACAAAAATCCTTGCGGCTGAAGCAACTTTGGCATTTCATACAGTTTGTTAACATTAGTCGTAACAACTCGATGACCTGCACAGCTGGTTTGATGCATACATTATTTGAAGATTCAGAAATTGCTAAAAATATTGCTTTTGCAAAAACAAAGACTAAAGCAATAATAAACCAGGCGATTACTCCCCCCCCCTCCACACACACACACACACACACACACACACACACACACACACACACACACACACACACACACACACACATACTGTTGATGGATTGGTGAATCTTTAAGTGGTATTTCATGTTTCGGTCTTTCGACAGATGTTAGCAATCACGATAGATGCCAGCAATCACGGTTCGCAGAAAATATTTCCGATCGTTGTTCAGTACTTTGACTGGAAAGCAGGTGGAATTCAAACTAAGATTCTCGAGTTAGACAGCATGCCAAATGGAACCTCAGAAACTATATCACAGTATATTTTGAGAACACTCCGAAAACATGATTTATTCTCCAAATGTGTTGCTTATGCTGATGACAATGTCAGTGTGAATTTTGGAGGCATTAACAGAAGAGAAGGTAGAAATATGTTCTCGCATTTGAAGGAAGCTTTGAGCAAGCCATTAGAAGGCGTTGGATGTTCTGCTCAAGTTCTGCACAACTGCATCCAACACGGCGCAGATTTAATGCAGACTGAAGTTGAATCTATTGTCTTGAAGATATTCAATTACTTTTCTATATACACTATCAGAACAGAAACTTTAAAGGATTTTTATGACTATGTCAACATTAACAATCAGCAACTACTCTATCACTCTAAAACTAGATGGCTCAGTTTTTTTTTTTTCCAGCTGTTGAGAGGCTGTCGAGGCTATTTACTGCTTTGAAAGAATATTTTAAATTCTGTAAACTATGTTTAAAAAAATTATTATTGGCAGCTATTGTAATAAAATTGTACTGATTGTGGGTTTAATCTGGAACGATTTAAATGAAACATTCAATATATCCTCCTTTGTCCTCCTTTTTGTCTTATTATGTCCTCCTTTGTCCTCCTTTTTGTCTTATTATGTCCTCCTTTTTGTTGCCCACGTATCTGGCAACCCTAGATATGGCTGAACTACCGTATGAAAGTAGATGGTACTACCTGATTTCTGTTAGCACCGAATGTTGGGCGGCGCTTACCACACCCGACATCACATATTATGGCCCTCAGCTTTGGGCGGAAGAGCGAAATTGGAAAGTCTTATTCTAATGCGAGGAATTGCAACTTAAAGACTAAATGTCATGGCAGGGCAGACCGGGCCCTAGGCCTTAGTCGGCAACTAGTCTAGGATGGAAACTCTACAGGTGGACAGTTAAAGCATTGTTTAGCTGATCCGACAGCTTCTGCAGCTGGTCTTGTTCCAGACGTATTGGTATTGCCTTTCCACTGAAGTAAACTACGTAGGTCGAGAAAGGAATCATGATGCATGTACAACACTTGGTCACTACAATTCAGCACAGGTTTTGTGCTATGGAGAGGTAGAACTCAGTTTTAAAAACTATCATACCAGTCATTTATACACAGTTATTTGTTCACGTGTGTGTGTGTGTTTGAGTGTGTGTGTGTGTGTGTGTGTGTGTGTGTGTGTGTGTGTGTGTGTGTGTGTGTGTGTGTGTGTGTGTACGTGCTCGTGTGCACTCTGTTTTTCAAATCACACATGATTCAGTAATATTTGTAATGTTTACAGAATATTTGTAATGTTTACTGAATATTTGTAATGTTTAAAGAATACAGGAAGGCCCCGCTATACGCCGCTTCGGTTTACGTCGTTTCGCTATAACGTCGTTGTCACAATGGGACCTAACTTCACTTTACGTCGCTACGTTCCGCTATAACATAGTCACCTGTTTTGATAAGCTGAGTTAACGACGCCATTTTACATTTTGTGCAGTGCGTTTTCCGGACTGTATCGTGTAATCACCCATAATTATGAGTTCAAAGCGCACAGTAAGTGCTGATCGTGTCTGGTTGTAATAGAACCAGAAAAAAAAGTGTTACTCTTGAGGTGAAGTTAGATGTGTTACGTCGTTTTGAGCATGGCGATCGGGCTGTTGATATCGGTAAAGTCCATGGTTTACCCCCAACCACAGTAAGGACAATTCGTGCAGGTGCTGACAAAATCAAAGAGGCTGCTAAAAACGTAACCTCTTTGAGTGCTTCCAAGATCACTCGTACCAGAAGTATTTTTATGGAGAACACGGAAACACACTTGGCCGTCTGGATTGAAGACCCGAACCAACGGAATATGTCTGTGAGCAAAATGGTTATCCAAGAGAAAGCAAAGCCTCTCTATGAAGATCTAGCTAAGAAAGCGGGTGAAAGCAGTACTAGTAGTGCTGATAGCTTTGGAGCGAGTCGTGGTTTTAATGCCACTACGTCCCAATAATACTACCACTCGCCCTCCAACCCACCTCTATTTAGCCAATAAATATCAACAACTATCAAAATAAACATTACATAATACACTGTATTTCATTTAATTCTATGGGAAATAGTGTTTCTGTATACTTCGTTTCACTTAAAGTGGCGTTTTCCAAGAACGTAATCCCGACGTTAACCGGTGCCTTCCTGTATTTGTAATGTTTACAGAATATGTGTAATGTTTACTTAATATTTATAATGCTTACAGAATATCTATAATTCTTACAGAATATTTATAATGCTTACAGAATATTTGTAATGCTTACAGAATATGTATGATGCTTACATAATATTTGTAACGCTTACATTTTAATAATGCTTACAGAATATTTATAATGCTGACAGAATATTTGCAATGCTTACAGGGTGCCGTGAGCGTGCCAGTAATTCTAAGAATACTTGACGTTAACGAGTTCCCGCCACGATTTGTTCCACCAGACTCCACAGTCAATGTAACAGAGGTTAGTGTGAGACTTAGAACGTTTAGTTTGCGACTCAGTGGTTAGTGCCTATCTAATGCAATACGTCACTATCACTGAATGTCAGAATGCGAGTGCCGCTGCTGTAAATAACCTGATTTGCTATATGGCAGGGAATCAAGGAACGTTAATGAGCAAACTGGGGGAAAAGCTTGGGAGAAACGGAGATGTGGGACCTGAGATGACTGGTGCCAATACCTTGGAATAACAGAGCAACTGACAATGATTGCCTGGGAGAGGCTGATAAAACTATAATATTAGATATAACTATAGGAAAGATACAAACATCATACTTTGATCTTGTCATGGGAAGATGGTATGAGGGTGATTTGAGAAATTAGATGTAGACAATCAAGATTGTATGGCATTGATTAGATAAAATAGATGTAGACATTCAAGATTGTATTAGGTTGATTAGATACATTAGATGTAGACATTCAAGACTGTATGAGGTTGATTAGAGAAATTAGATGTAGACATTCAAGATTGTATGAGGTTGATTAGAGAAATTAGATGTAGACATTCAAGATTGTATGAGGTTGATTAGAGAAATTAGATGTAGACATGCAAGACTGTATCGGGTTGATTAGAGAAAATAGATGTAGAGATTAAATATTGTATGAGGTTAGTTAGAACAATTAGATGTAGACAATCACGACTGTGTGTGGCTGATTTTAGAAAGTAGATGTAGACATTCAAGATTCTATGAGGTTGATTAGAAAAAGTAGATGAACACATTCAACATTGCGTGTGGCTGATTTGAGAAATTAGATGCAGACACACAAGATTTTATTAGGTTGATCTGAGAAATTAAATGTATACATCAAGATTTTATGAGGTTGATTAGAGAAATTAGATGTAGACATTCAAGATTGTATGAGTATATTACAAAACCATAAATACTTAACAATTTAGTAATACCTGTCAAACTAAATAGAGAGAGAACAGTAGAAGACAGGGAGATGGCTGACAGAATCTGGACACAACTACATATCTGGTGATCGCGTATGATAGTGAGGTATTGGCATAGCATTTGATGAAGATGATGACGATGATGATGAGGAGGAGGAGGATGATTGTAACATGAGAATACCGTAGATCTGTTTATATTTACAATTACTGTTTATTTTACATCGCAGACGAAACCGAATGGAACAGTTGTTTACACAGTGTCGGCCTGCGATCCAGACAGTCAGCATATGCAACTTGAATATCTGATTGTTGACGTAAGTAGGCAACCGGACGGTGAATGCTTCTACAGATTTTCGTTGTTATATTCTTGTTTCTCTGTAGACATTTGGTTTGAGTCTATTAATAACAACAGAATGCCAATTAGCCACGCTAAAAATAGTATCGTCATTAGCTAAGTTTTCTTCTTCTTCTTCTTCTTCTTTTTCTTCTTCTTCTTCTTCTTCTTCTTCTTCTTCTTCTTCTTCTTCTTCTTCTTCTTCTTCTTCTTCTTCTTCTTCTTCTTCTTCTTCCAGCTCTGCTGTTAAGCATGATGGCAAGGAGTAATTGAAATTCCAGCGCTTGTGGCTCTATATGTTACTAACAAAATTGTTTTAAGTATTTTCCATTAACTTGTTGGTATACAAGCATCTTTATCGTGTTGAATGTCGTACTTTATCGAAAGCATATGTGCAATCAATGAAGCAAAGATGTATGTCTTTGTTTACTTCTATCGAATGCTCCATCAATGCCCTTCGCACATACACAGCATTTGTTGCCTCTTCCTTGTTTAGAGTTGTATTTCTTCCTAATTCTTCACTGGACGATCCCGAGCAAATTCTGATATTAACCCCTAGAGAAATTTACATGACGTTATAACCACCCCAGTATTTATTTGTTGCTTGTGACTTACTGGAAGTTCTAGTTCACTCGAGTCTCTAGCTTCCAACTTCCATAATTCTGAGGGCAGCATAGAAGGTTGACCACAACGTCCTGCAGAGGACATGCAAATTTTTTGTTTTTTTTTTAAATTCGCCATTGCTTTCTGAAGGCAGACGTGTAAAAATCAACACAAAACGGCCTGTTTCCAAATCGCTAACGGCAGATTTCGAATACTTGGTTCTGTAAGTCGTGTTATGTCCATAGAAAAGTCCATATTTAGCTCTGTCTTTCTTGATATGATCTAAGTCCTTATTAAGATCTATTTTGAGCGGGTTCGCACCGTTACACCGTAACTACTGCGCAGTATTACTAGATGTGAAGTCGCTCACCCGTTCGTCATCTATTTCTTTTTGTTTTCCGGCTGTCGGGTGTTCAAATATTGTGTGTTATAATTTATTATCATGTTCTTACTAATCATGCTTATGTTCTTTTTGACAAATGTTTATGACTGAAGCATCGAATATGCGTGGGGTATTTTAACGGATGTAAATATATTTCACCATTTATTCATAAGTGGGGAATAGTAATTACTTGGCTTTTGAGAAAAAGAGTGTTGAGATGCTACATAGAACCTATACTTTTGTATGGGATGTGAAGCGTGGACAATAAGCAGTAAAGCTGAAAAACAGCTAATGGCTGTGGAAATGTGGTTTCTGAGGAAAATGCAAAGAATACCATGGACAGACAGAAAAACCAATGAGCAAGTCCTTCAAGAAACTAAATGATGATCGTAAACTGATTAGAGTCATTAGACGTAGACAGTCAAAATTGTTTGGGCATGTTATGAGAAGAAATGAATTGGAGAACTTGGTGACAACTGGCAAGATCGAAGGCAGGAGACCAAGGGGAAGACCTAGAAGCAAATACCTGGATGGCTTGGCCACGTGGCATGGTCGAGACAGGACCACAGAGCTGATCCAGGACTCTGGTGATCGAGTGAGATGGCAGAACATGACCGCCCACGCTTACCGGCATGGCACATGATGGATGGATGGCTTTTGATTTCTGTTCATCTGGCTTGAGGCCCTTGTCATGTGTATGCATGTGTGTGCACATGCATAGTTTCATTTGATACAATGCATTCAGTTTTCTTCTTCTTCTTCAGCGTTCCGAGCCATTGAGGTACTTTGCTGCAAATACAATCCGTCTCCATTCGTCTCTCTGGTGGACCTTCTCTTGCCAGTCGTTGATTCCAAGTGCTTGTAGGTCTGTACATGTATTATCTCTCCACCGCCTTCTTGGTCTACCTCGGGGTCTACGGTCATTTATTTCCTGAGTGTAAGCGAGTTTTGTTTCCCTATTATCTTCCATTCTTTCTATATGCCCCAGCCATTGTAGTCTATTAGCCTTCATGATACCAGTGATTAGCGGGGACTTAAACAGATCATAAATGTCTTTGTTACTTCTTCTTTTCCACTCTCCACTTTGTGTATCCCTAATGGGTCTAAAGATGCGTCTTAAAATTTTGTTCTCAAAGGTTTGTAACAAGGCTTCGTCTCCTTTTGTTGTACTCCAGGTTTCAGAGCCATACAGCACAACTGGTCTGATCAGTGTTTTGTATATTGTGATTTTGGTGTTACGAGATAGCGCCTTTGATTTTAGTAGATGTTGTAGTGCATAGTATATCTTATTTCCAGAGTTGATTCTAGTTTGTATTTCTTCCCTTATGATGTTGGAGCAGTTGAAGATCGTACCCAGGTATTTGTATGTTTCCGTTCTTTTAATGGTCATATTATCTATTTGTATGTGGCCAGAGTTTCTAGCCATTCCGTCTCTTGAAATTACCATATATTCTGTCTTATCTTGGTTGATAACCAGCCCCATCTGTTGGGCTTTTTTCCTTTAAGTGAGTCAATATTTCCAATGTCTTTTGTTCACTTTGCCCTATAATATCTATATCATCTGCATAACCAAGCAGCTTGGATGTTCCTCCAATATCACATTCCTCTTTTACCTTCCTTACAACTTTCTCTAGAGCCAGATTGAAGAGTAGCGGCGATAGTGCATCACCCTGTTTCAAGCCAGATGTTATTTGGAAGGGGTCTGATTTCCTGCCTTTATATGTTACTATATTATAAGTATCTTCCATGCATAGTCTGGTCATGTTGATTAACTTCCTTGGTATTCCAAATTCCTGCATAGCATTCCATAGACTATTCCTATGGACACTATCATAAGCCTTTTTAAAATCCACAAAAATGTTATGGAGATCTCTTTTATATTCCCAATGTTTCTCGGCTATTTGTCGTAAGATAAATATCTGATCTATTGTTGATCTGTTTTGTCTAAAACCCGCCTGGTAGTCACCTAATATGTCTTCTGAATATGGTTTTAGTCTATTTAGTAATACTGCGGATAGTATCTTATAGCTTGTGGACAGTAGTGATATTCCTCTATAATTTCTACATTGGAACTTGTCTCCTTTCTTAAAGATAGGTATCAATAATGACTCTTTCCAGTCATGGGGTAATTCTTCTGTCCTCCAGATTTTTATTATTAGTTCGTATAGCTTTAGATGTAATGCATGGCCACCTGCCTTTATAAATTCAGCAGCAATTCCATCTGTCCCAGTTGCCTTATTGTTTTTAAGTCGTGTGATTACATATAGGATTTCTTCAAATGTAGGTTCTTCAATTTGTGGTTCGCATGTTAGAACCTCTTCTTGTGAGAAAATGTTACTTGGAGCTTCACAATTTAGTAATTCAATAAAATATTCTTTCCATGTGTTGCACATTTCCTCATTGGTATTTATCATATTCCCATTTTTGTCTTTTAAACCATATGTGTTTTGTTGGTACCCTCGTTTCATTGACTTCAGTTCTTTAAAAATTTTCTGGATTCATTTTTCTGGTGATTAGTTTCCATATCTTTGATTATATTACTCATATATTCTCGCTTCTGCTGTCTGACTATTTTTGTAGCCTCTTTACATTCATTTCTATAATGCTCTTCCTTTTGGATGTTATTGATGTCATTTAACCATACATGTCTGGCATTCTTCTTCCTAATGACGAATCAGTTTTACGGATGTTTATTGACAATCCTTTTTCTTCTCCGCCACCATGTATAGAATGGCTTGCAGACAACATTCAAGTGCTGCTGTTCAGACTTTCGTCTGTATATCTCAGAATAGTTATATTTTGCTGCACGTAAAAACATCAGAACGTTGTAACTTTGGGAGTATTTTCTCGCTGAAAATGATGCGAAGATCAAGTAAAAACTCATCCTTGTGTGAGTCATGTTTGAGTTGTTCTGAATTCACTAAGACGGCTCACATACAACACAATTTGAAATGTCCTTGTAGTAAAAACAAGTCAGTTGCATATTCTCTGCAGAACGCTGAGGTCAACCCCAACATTTTTTTTTGGGGGGGGGGGGCTGTTTGTGATTTCTTGGTTAATTTACATTTAGTACTTTACCATTGCTTTTTTAACGACAAGCACTTTTATCATGTTATGAAAACCAGCGTAAAGCAAGCGGTCTGCTTCTAAATCGCACAGCTGTTTCGAACGTGGTATGCGGGATTGCAAATTCCATTCGTAACCCCGTCGCCACAGCGCCGGCTAAAGGATAAAGTGGGTTAATGTAACGACTGGGTGGGACAGAAGTGGGCTAATGTAACGACTGGGTGGGACAGAAGTGGGTTAATGTAACGACTGGGTGGGACAGAAGTGGGTTAATGTAGCAAATTGATGAGACATGCGTGCGTTAATCTAATGACTGGATGGGACAGAAGGAATTCAGACAGGCACGTTCTGTATAGAGTAACAAACAGACACATGGTGCGATGTTTGGTGCAAAATATGTCATGGGGTGTCTTGATGGCGTATGCCGAGGTATACGTGCTCCTCCAGGAGTCGCTGATGCGATTTGGAGGCGGCGGGTGTAGGTTCGAGTCCTAGTATGGTAACTATCGCTATCGGTTTTTGTATTGTAAACTATGTATCTAATTTATACTTGTTTCTTCTACTTCTATAAGTGCCAATTAATACATCTGAATTTATTCATCAAGCTATTTCAATGGTCTGATTGGTTCTCCAACAATTAATATAATTCTGTACAGCCAAGCATTTCTCAAAACAATTCTTGTCGTCTGCAGGCGCCAGACCTTGAACAGAAATCGGCAATCACGAATCTTCATCCCCTCCGTACTCTGATGTTTTGATGAAGTCGATGTTATATTATTATTAGTTTCCCGATGTTTAAGCTGTCTAGATACATCTTTCTGTCTCCCTTTGTCTAGTATTTCGCCAATAAGAATAAGCTCTGAGTATCCTGTCTTCTGTTGATATATCCCATAATGCATGTCTTTTACTCAAAGAGATGGTGAGAGATCTTGTAACGCCTGCGGCTTTCAATACATCAGCGCTCGCTATTGCCCTCACCCATGAATCTATGTCATTATAATCCAACTGTAATCGCAGTAGTAGATGTTTAGGCCACTAAGTCAGTTCATAAATATACACACAAGAAGCAAATGAAAACCGCAAACTGATTAGGGAAATTAGACGTAGACAGACACATTGTTTCTGGGCACGTGATGAGAAGAAATAAACTAGAGAACGTGGTGACAACTGGCAAGATTGAGGAAGAAACGAACAAGGAGAAGGTAGAGAAGTAAATACCTGGATGGCTTGATAATACGGCATGGTCGGGACAAGAACACAGAGTTGATCCACGACTCTGGTGATCGTGTAAGATTGTGAAATATGACCGCCATGGCACATGATGATGCTTGTTTGGCGCTTATAGAACTAGAAGAAGGAAGTAGAGGTTTGAGGACGACGTAAAGATTGTATAGGGGTGTCTAGTTGGTCGTACGTCGAAGTACACTTGTTCCTGCAGCGAGACTCTGTCGTTATGTGGAGTGATAGATTCGAATCCCGGTCTGTAAGTATAGCTTTCAATCTTTGTGTTGTCTAGCGTGTCTTCAAGCCTCTACTTTCTTTCTTCTCACTTCTATGAGAGCTAAACAATAGATGTTTGTTTATTTGTGGGAGGCCATAGAACGCCATCTCACACGTTCACCAGTCTCGGATAAGTTTTGTTCCTATTAGATTTCTCCCATCCTGAAGCTGTCACTTGTATAAACATGTATTTTTCATTATAACTATATCTTTGAACGACAAAGAAACTGTAAGTAACGCCCTGCAGTCTTTTAACTTGAATGTGTTTATTTCAGGGTGACCATGGATATTTCGACATACCGAACAAATACGTAGGAAGCGTTGTTCTTGTCAAAGAGTTGGATTATGATTCAGGGGACGTATCATTTGTTCTCAACATTTCAGCCACGGTAAAAGAATAAATGTTTCATCTCCATGTTTTCTTTGCTTGCTTGATTTCTCCTATGCATCGCAAATGGATCTAGTGAGCCTAGGATGTGCTATACTTGAATAATGAAGTGATCTATAAATTGTTGTGACTACACTAATATAGTCTCAACATTCCACAATCGGAAGCCAATTATTTCTTTTCAATGGATATAGTTTACAGAACGGTAGTCTAATGGCAGATATCGCTGTACGAGTGTGATGTGTCATGCATATATTCTAGGTCATGGCATAATATGTGGGATTGTCCATACCCATTCTCACCGGCTTTCCTCCCCAGACATTTCTGAAAACTACCTGCTACTTATGTAATGAGGCTGGGACAACTACAGATACGTGCTGATCGGCAAATAGCATCCTGCCCCTGCTGAGGATTTTGAAATTATAATATGTCTGAACCTACAAACAATAAGAATAGCCATCGAAAGTGTGATTCTTGAAAATACACATTTTGACTCCCAAATTCGAAACAGCCCCGATGCGGATCTACACAAGACCACAAGCACGGCATGCGAGCTTCAAGCCGCCACGCCACTACGGCTGCCTAGCTACTCCAGGGTTCTCGTGGAGGATCCGCGCTGGGTGACCGTATCATAGTGATGATGTTGACGTGGCGGTGGATTTTGCAAGCAGCTAAGTTGTAGGGGTGGAAGGCCATGATCAGTTTAGTTGTATTGGTAATGGGCTGGGATTTGGTGGGACTTGTCTCCACTCAGGTGATGGACAGAACTTTTCTGAGAGCTACTATGAAAACGGAAGAAATTAAGAAATCCAGGAGCTCATTGACCTCGCTCAAGTGGGCTTATCGGTGTAATGGTCAGGACGTTGCGCTGTCAATAACATGGGCGCGGTCTGACTTGGTTTCGATGTCAATGCAAAGAGATTTGGGGATGACTTGTGGAGAATATAAGTGAGAATATGGTGGTATTTCTCACATGGAACATTTAACTAAAACGTTTTAATGACAAACATAAATGACAGTGTTGATGGAAAAGAGAATTTTTCAGTCTTCAGGAATCCCTATGCAGTCGAAAGGCTATATATAAAACGCCGTCCTCGTCGATTTCTCAAGATCTAATAAAATGCGGTCATACAAAAATACATGCGGTTAACAAACAAAAAAACAAAAAAAATAGCGTTTCGTGTGCTGTATTCGACAAACAATAAACAATTGCTAAAATATAATGAGATGTTAGCAATTAGACCAGTGGTTCTCAACCTTTTTTGGTCCGTGCCCCCCTTCACCATATTTTCAGAACGTCATTCCCCCCCCCCCCTTTCATATTTCCTATCTAAAAATCCCCCCACCCCTGCACAGTATACGTAAGAATGGAAGGTAAATTTAATAGCATATACTAAAACAAGTCTAGACATCCACATAAAACATGATTTGTGGGTCTACTTACTCTGTAAAATGAATTTTAGAAGGATGAGACGTACATAACTGTAAAGTATGAAGGGAAAAACAATATAAAGTAATCGGTTCTTGTATTAACGCGATCTTGAAATGATCTTCATTCCCCTCCTGGATACCCTAAAATTGGATACCCTAAAATTCCCCCCTGGGGGGGGGAATTCCCCACCGGTTGAGAACCACTGAATTAGACGGTTCCAGTCTGTTCTGTGCAAACAGAAAGAGTTCGTGATAAATTTCCACATTCGAATAATACCTGCAACTATATGTTTTAATGGTTTCAGCTGAAGTATTATGCATTTATTCACTTTATATGATATATAACTCTGCAGTATGACATGATGCAGCGAAATATACCAGGCAATAAATCGTGCAACATATTGTTTGTGTCTTCTGTGTTTACACTTACGATCTTCTTCAGGAGTTGCCAACTTCCGGCCCTGGGCTAACAAGTTACACCACTCTCACCGTCAATGTTACTGATGTGGATGACCTTATGCCAGAGTTCATAAATGCACCCTACACACTTGACATCCCTGAAGGAGTAAGTAATACAACATTTATTCTTTTACATTATCATACCAACATTACAACATTTATTCCTTTACATTGTCATACCAACAATACAACATTTATTCCTTTACATTGTCATACCAACAATACAACATTTATTTATGTACATTGCCATACCAATAATACAACATTTATTCCTTTACATTGTCATACCAACAATACATTTATTCCTTTACATTGGCATACCAACAATGCAACATGTATTACTTTACATTGTCATACCAACAATACAACATTTATTCCTTTACATTGTCATACCAACAATACAACAAATTGCCAACTGCGTCCGTGACATCTTCGCGAATCCCTATTGTCACCTTCCGCTCACATGGGCGCCTCTCCACCCCCACCCCTTCCCCCCTGTCCTCCCACCGGCTGGCTTAGCCAATACCAGAGCTTCTGACGTTATTGACCTTTGACCCTTTGACCATACATCCGGTTCATACAATCCACTGATAGTCGCCTTACGCGTCAGTCGCTCCAAGCAAAGATACAGATTCATATAAGCGCCCTTTATATTGTCATGTAGTGTGTTTCATGTGTCGGTTTGTGTTTGTTTGTTCTGTGCTGTCGAAGGCTTTGGCCGCAACGTCAAATTTGTTTCTTGTAATCGTGTTTCAGTAAAGCTCACAATCTACTTCTCATTTTCTGGTGATTCATTCATTGCCTCATGCCAACAATACAACATTTATTCCTATACGTTGTCATACTAACAATACAACATTTATTCCATTAAATTGTCCTACCAACAATAGAACCTTTATTCTATGAAATTGCCCTACCAACAATGCAACAGTTATTCCGTTACATTGTCATACCAACATTACAACATTTTTTAATTTACATTGTCATGCCAACAATACAACATCTATTCCTTTACATGTTCATACAAACAATGTAATATTTATTCATCTCATCTCATCTTGATCCTTGTGGGGTCGAGTTGAAGCATAAACAGCGAGGGAGTGCCCGTTTATGGGCTTCATCGAGATTCGCACGGACTCTGTTATTATCAATATTTATTTTTATTTATTTATTATATAATAATATAATATTATTTAATAATATATTTATTACATTGTTTAAATGTGTATATTGATTTAACGTGGTCGTAAAAATGAAAGCATGTGCGCTTAAACGTCCTGTACGCTGATAGCAAAGTACGGGGTTCATACCCGACACCGGTCAGCCGGACTAAAGCATTGACTTCTTATTCAGAAATCATTGGCAGGCTACATGCCGCTGTATGCTTTGAACCCCTTAATCCACTACAAAGCAGGTGAAGTTTAAGAGCGAGGGCTGTTATCCGTTTAGGGGGGGGGGGGGTGGGGGGGCTGAGTGGTCTCGAGGTATGGTGTCCGCCTCGAGTGCTGGAGGTACCGGGTTCAGGCCCCGGTGAGGACCGGGATTTATTTAAAAAATCCACCTGGACTTCCAGTAATAAAATTTCCCCTGGTCTCTGGGTAGTGAGATCGGACGCCCGTGTATTGTTGCGCACGTAAAAAATCCCTTGGCAGTTGGAAATCGAAAAATAGTAGCCTAACGGCGCTGCCCGGGCAAAATTTCGAGTTAAAAATCTACCCAAAGTATTTCAGGATCCTCGCCGATGCAACGGAGTTCGTGCATTGAGCTGAGTTTCTCCAGACTCAGGTTTGAGTTAGGAGGAAAACGGAGCACTTATGGGTTAAACTGTGTGCCGTGATGTTGATCCAACGACTAAACAAAACTAAACTAAAGCTGTTATCCGTTTGACCACATGATAGAGGTGAATATACAATGAAATTCACTGACAGCTTCACACACAATTGCTCTGAAACATCTGATCGCTAACTTTGACTTCTGCAACTTCGTTTCTATTTGGTTGTTTATTTATTTATTTATTTTTTTTACTATTGTACGTTCACTGATTCAGTGTCAAAGGATAGTATACCGCCAAATGTGACCGATCTTTTGGAGAGAAGGATGATATATCGACAATCTAGGGTCATCGTGTGTTTTGTTTCGAATCAGGGTATCTTTCACAATTTCAATGCTCAGTGAATGGAAATCTATAGGCTTGTCCATAGGACATATTTTTTTGTCCCATCCCATCCAATCCCATGGTAATTTATGCCTGTCCCATCCCATGGGACCGTTCCCATAGGATTCCCATGGGAATAACATTCCCATGGCCAAGCCTGGAAATTTATATTATAATACTTATTCATTTGATCGTGCACCATGTTTGGTGTAAACCTACATTTTGACTGAATCAGTCAATATTTATTTGTATTTTCCTCGAAGCCGCTCCTGGCTATGGTCTGTGGTGTGATAGCCCCATCACATTTTGCTTAAAGGATTCAAATTTTGCTTTGGTTTCATCGAGTGATTTCTGCAGCATATACACTTGACGAGATGCAACGAGATATGTCAAGCAATACAACGTTCAACATACTGCTTGCGTTTTAATTATTCACATTCTCAACTCGGGGACATTGTTTTGAATTCCGTTCTTATTCTTCTTAGATGCCTTCACCTTTGGCCACCCAGCTTAATTGCTCTTGGTCTGTGTCTGCCGCTTCTATAGCTGATATTTCTAGCCAGCACTATGTTTTCCTATGCTTCTCGTCTCTACATGACCAAAGATCGTTGTCAAGGCACCTTGCCGTCTTGAGAGACGATAGTTTGTAAAATGGAGTTATACCTCTCCATAACGCAAAGCCTGTGCTGAATTTAGAGACCATGTGTTACCCATGCAGCATTATCCCACCCTCGTCCTGCCTAGTTCACTCCAGAGGAAAGGTACCACCAATACGTCTGGAAGAAGACAATCTGCGGAAGCTGCCGGATTAGTAAAATAATACTCTGTCCATCTGTTGGAACTTCCATCCTAGACCCGCTGGATCGAGAATACAGTACACACACATCATGATTGTAACTGACTCAGAAAGCATGCTGATGAAGGTGAGGACAGGCATGCTTCGTGCAGAGTGGCTTATTTCGCTTCGGAGGTCACGGGTGGCAAGCATCGCTTGGATCTTTTCTCCGGGGCGTGCCGGTGTGCTGGGGAATGAACAGGCGGACAGTTTGGCTGGCTCTGCAAAACTTGGTGGAGTATTGATGCATGACAAGGCAGACGTGGTTGTAGCCTTGTGGAAGCGCGTGTACACCTCGGAGGAACAAATGGATCACCATGGTCTGGCAAGAATGAGGCAGCGAGGAGTGACGAGGGGATCTGGCCGACGCTCGACGCTCAGAAGAAAGGCGAGACGGACATATAATCAGATTGCTACTGGTACTATTGGTGTTGGAGCTCTTTGCTGGCTGTTGAGGATAGGGACGGAGTGCCTATGGGAATGCCCTGATATCAGTTCCTAGATCAATCAATCAATCAATCATAGACCAATTGCGTGGTCTGCCCTGCCATGACATTTTTTCTTTACGCTGCATTTCCTCGCACTAGGATAAGGCTTGTACCCTCCTAATTGCACTCCTCCACCCAAAGCCGTTGGCACTGTGTGGAGTGTCGGATTTGGTGAGCGCTGCCGAACATTCGGTGCTAACAGAAAGAACGTAGTACCGATAACTTTTAGTTTAGTTTAGTCAATGGATCAACATCACGGCACACGGGTGTAACCCATAAGTGCTCCGTTCTCCTTCTAACTCAAACCTGAGAAACTCAGCTCAGTGCACGAACTCCGTAGCACCGGCGGGTAGATTTTTAACTCGAAATTTTGCCCGGACAGCGCCGTTAGGCTACTCTTTTTCGATTTCCAACTGCCAAGGGAATTTTTACGTGCTCAACAATACACACGAGCGTCCGATCTCACTACCAGAGACCAGTTGAAATGTTATTACTAGAAGTCCACATAAAAAAATCCCGGGATATCCAGCACTCGAGGCGGACACCATACTTCTAGACCACGCAGCCCCCTAGGGAGGGTTACCTAAGAAGTTAGTACCGTCTATTGTCATTGGTAGCTCAGTTATATCTGACTAAGACCGTACTCAAGTTTATCTCTTACTCAAAGTTATAGATAATGTTCTAGTTTTATTAGTCTTCTCTTGGCATTCGTTGTTTGTCTAACGAATTAAAAACCCTAACTCTGTTGCTTCCAAGCTCTTCCTAATTTGTTCATGCACGTTCCATAATTGACTGCCATAATACAGTATTGAGTATAACATGGTCAGAAAACCTGATCTACACATTTGTTCTTATTGTTTTCTTCTGCAGCATTATACAGGACAAAAATGGGTTGACACCACACCTGTATTGTCAGCCAGGGATGGAGATCATGACATTAACCAAACAATACGGTTTAGGATTGGTACAGGTGAGTTGATAACCATTTAAAGGATTGGTGCAGGTAAGAAGATAACACTGAACTCTTACAGGATTTTTACAGGTGAATTGATAACACTTAAACTCTTATTTGTCAGAGAGGCATCACTGAAGGGCCAGTAAAGGAAACAATGAACGTATTTACAAAGAGTTTGGCCTCTGTTGATTATGTGCCTATGCTCCACTGGAGGATGACAGGCTACAGAAGAAGGGGGAGCCAGTAGTCCTGGCTGGCATGTCATAAATTCTTTGTTTGGTTTTTCCCGTAATTATACTTTGTAAATGTTCCGTTAAAACTACGTTTTGCGCATCTATAGTTATCAGAGAAATAGCGCACAGAACTAACTTTAAGCTTCAACTAGAATTTAATCTGGGAGACGCTTTGGTGTAGTGACTAGACGCACGTCTGCCGGACCGGTGGTCCTAGATTGGATCCGCATTGAGGTAGATGTTTAAACTTGACTTGAGTTGGCAGTATGACCCAGTACACAATGTGTGCCAGGAAAGTATTGGGAAATATAGGCAGTCTGTGTGGAGCTGACCACAGCACCCACCGAGTTCCGACTGACCCATTAAATTATGGGTCTAGAACTATATATCTTGTACTTTTACATTATACATGGACCTCAATGAAATGGACCCACCCTACACCTAACTTTATACATGGACCTCATATAAATGGACCCATTCTGCATCTTACTTTATACATGGACCTCATATAAATGGACCCATCCTGCACCTTACTTTGTACATGAAGCTCATTGAGGTGGACCCATCCTGCATCTTACTTTATACATGGACCTCATATAAATGGACCCATCGTGCACCTTACTTTATACACGAACCTCATTGAGATGGACCTATCCTGACCTTACTTTATACGTGAACCTAATTGAGATGGACCCATCCTGCACCTTACTTTATACATGAACCTCATTGAGATGGACCCATCCTGCACCTTACTTTATACACGAACCTCATTGTGATAAACCAATTATGTACCTAACTTTATACATGACTCTCATATAAATTGACCCATCCTGCATCAAGTATGAGAACACTCATAACGTCCTTTAAGAAATTTCAAAACACAATTACTGGAAAAGGACGTTTCAACGACAGGCTTCATCGGCGAACAAACTCAAGAAAATACAACATATAAACCACAAACATGACAATACAGGTTCATACACATTCTGGGAATCTGACATAAGTAGAACACATCTTGTGAATGTTTTCATTCTTCTCATTTTGTTATTGTACCTTAATGTAGTCACGGTAGTGTCATCTTCCTGGTTTATATGTTGTTGTGTTCTCTTGTGTTTTTTTTTTATGATGAGAGATTATTGCAGCAACGCCCTCTGCTTTCCCTAGCCGTATTTTGTAAGGCTAGTCTATGCTTCATGTTTTTATCGTTATTTTACGATAATATCGGGTCATTTATGGACTATTTATAGGTTCACCATACAAACAGCGTTTTTCTGTGGCAGAGAATGGATCAATTGCTGCCATTGGCTCCCTGAATTCTGGAACATACAATATTCTGGTTGAGGTGTGTCACAGATTTGTAATTTTGTGTGTGTGATGGGTTGGTTGGTTGGTTGGTTGGTTGGTTGGTTGGTTGGTTGGTTGGTTCGTTCGTTCGTTCGTTCGTTCCTTCGTTCGTTCGTTCGTTCGTTGTTTGGTTCGTTGGTTAATTGATTGGTTGGCTAATTGGTTGATGGGCTGGCTTTGCGAATGGGTGGTTGACTAAGTGGTTGATGGGCTGACTGGATGAATGGGTGGTTGGTTAGTTGAGTGGTTGGTTGGTTGGTTGATTGGTTGAGTGTTTGGCTGTCTGAATGGTTGGTTTACTGATTAGTTGATCTGCTGGCTGGGTGAATGGGTGGTTGGCTGGTTAAGTGTTTGGCTGGGTGATTGAGTGGTTGATTAGTTGAGTAGTTGGCTGACAGACTGTCTGGCTGAGTGGTTGGCTGGGTGAATGGGTGGTGGGTTGATTGGTCATGAATCCTCTGAAAGATTGCCAGTTGTAACTGTTGGACCCGATGCATTGACATTAAGTTTAAATAAGCCCCAAAAGACCTTGCATCTACTGGAGTGAGGCTGGTGTTGAGACTGTTCTCTGAAGTTACTGAAGTTACAGTTTTCTTGGGGACTGTGTTACAAAGATCACCTTGCCCTTTCCAAGTTCTGAAATCAGGGCAGTTTCCGAGTCCGAAATTTGAATTCTACATTGGCGGAGAGGCAGGACGATCCTTGCAGTGTGAGCCAAACTAGGAGCCCGGTCAGTTGATAGGCTCACCACGAGCAGGTGCCATTAGGTCGGCTCCTAGGTCTAGCCACTCTAAACTGGGTACCAGAACTTGTCTCTGGAAGTAAATGCGGCCGGTGTGACACCGACATCACCAGCCACTGAGTGCCGTTGGGTCTACACTTATAAGGGTCCAGCTAAATATGCTCAATGAACGTTCTGCACCATCCACAATAAAGTTTTATTGCAAATCTCAATTACCTTTAGCATCGTCCATAATAAAGTTTTATTGCAAATCTCAATTACCTTTAGCATCGTCCATAATAAAGTTATATTGCAGATCTCAATTACCTTTAGCATCGTCCATAATAAAGTTTTATTGCAGATCTCAATTACCTTTAGCATTGTCCATAATAAAGTTGTATTGCAAATCTCAATTACCTTTAGCATCGTCCATAATAAAGTTGTATTGCAAATCTCAATTACCTTTAGCATCGTCCATAATAAAGTTGGAAGAACAGTAAGTAAAGGGCCTTATTATAGGTGATATATATAAGGTGCAAGGAGCACTTGGTCAAAACTGTCATTTACTGTCAATATAGTACCTTGCGGTGTATGGCAGAGGGGTCTTTGAGCCTGAGGAATTAAGGATGCCTGGCTAGTGCAGTCGCCGCGAAGCCAGGCCTATATGTGTATAGAGCAATCCACACTTGGTGCCAGGACTATATGTGTATGGAGCAATCCACACTCCGTGGGCAATGTAGTCTGTTTTTTTTTCTCCGGCCGCCTTCACTCTCCAAGACATTCTGCTACCCATTTTAGGCTAGGTTCGACCTGAGAGGTGAGAATTTGAATTCGCTCAGCTGCGGATTGAACATATAACCACCATGTCGGCAGACGAGTGTCTAGACACTGCGATACCGACGCTCGTCTCCACAATAAAGTGATTAATGGATCACCCAAAATACGGAAAGTAGATTCGGTAAATTTTACGAGAATATGATTGCAAGGAACAGAATGGACGTTACAGCCAAGGCCTTCATCAGTACACAGACAACAAACACATACCGACAATACTATATGTGGGAAAAACAGTACAGGAAATAATATATGTATATAAGTTACTCATCTGTTTCCATGTTGTGGACTTGACACGTGTGTAGTTGAGTACCTAGTGCATGGTTATAACAACGCGGTTAGACATTAAAATGTATCACCATAGTCTGGTAAGAATGAGGCAGCGAGGTGTGACGAGGGGATCTGGCCGACGCTCGACGCTCAGAGGAAAGGTGAAACGGACATATAATTAGATTGCTACTGGAACTATTAGTGTTGGAACTCTTCGCTGGCTGCTGAGGATGGAGACGGAGCGCTTATGGGAATGCCCCGAATTCTGTGATGTCGGTTCCTAAATCAATCAATCAATCAATCAATCAATCAAAATGTAAATGTGATAGCGCCAAACCAACGAAATTTTGGTTTGGTCTATCTCGAGTTAAAAACCTGGCCACACCGGAACTCGGCTTAACGAAGGAATCGGAGGCCAGTTTTGTTTTAGCAGTCCTTTGTGCTGATGAGAGATGCGGGCAGCATGGCCTTCAGTTCAGTGCTGTTCTGTTGTTGTCAGGTGTGGGAACAATTCCCTGAGTTGATCTGTGTCAACTAATGTTGTGACAAAACTGTAAGTTTTAACTGATTAAGTTTAAAATGTTTAATTTAATAAATATTTGTAAAATCGCAGCACACGCCAGTTCACCAACGTGAAAGTGTTTACATGGTGGAACGCGTGGGTGAAAATAATTGCTAGTTAGGTGAGCTTGTAGGAACAAAGAAATATAAATAGATAATGTAGATGAGTATTACTAAAGTGAGCTGTTCTACAGATCAATGTAACGTCCCTGAGGTTTTAGGAATATAACATTTAATTCATAGAGATGCCAGCAATCAGACAATGGTGATGTGAAATACGAAGATAGGTCATTAGTGGTGGTTAAATATGGTAGAGACTGATGTCATGTCATGCCAGCCATGCTGGCACAAGATTATTTTGTTGAGAATGTATTTTACATGATTATCCTAGGACACTGTGTTACTGGCCAAATAGGTAGTGATTGATTTTGTGCTGTCCCTCTGTAAATGTTCCAAGCTAGCAAAAAAGTGGGATATTCACCAAGATATATGTATGAGGTGTAAATTGAGATGTATGAGGTCATAAAATATTAGTTGATGAAGAGACCATGCCTAAAATTGAATGCTTATGAGTAGGGGAAAATAACCATAATATAGGTGTAATATTTATAACATGTGTAAAGCAGAGAATACTTACATGTTATATGTGGCAATGATGGGTTAATGTTTAAGCTATGTAGTTAGGACATGTAGGTAATAAATAGAAGTGAAGGAAATAATGTGTTGAATTGTAGGGACAGCCATGCAGATTGATAGCCACTAGGCGTAGGAAATAATGCATCTTAATATGCGGGGTGCGTATCAGCAATCATTGTGTAATCGTAACTGCGAATGAAGTGTGGCTTTACTGAGGGAGAACAGGCAGGTGCATCTGGAACTGATATTGGTAAAGGGGTTTCTCATCTAGCATTGAAGTCTGGCATCACATCTGTTAACAGAATGCAGTAATGTTTGTCTAGGTGTATCAAGTTGTTGATGGAATCAGTGACTGAGATTCTGTCCTAAGTTAAGCATGGCGGTTGTCGCACGGTGGAGAGGATGTGATTTAGTACTGCGTACCACCCTTCGCAGAGATATTAATATGTATTTGTCGTGTGACATGAAGCGTAAGATGGCAAAATTTATAACCGGTGTATCATAGGAAGAATTGTGGGGAACAGAGCGCACGACTGTACATTTGCTGTCCACTCACAAATAATATTACACTGATTGTGTTGAGCCTTGAATAACACTTATTGGTCATAAGTGTGTAATAATGACATAATATATATAGTACACTGGTTGTTATACTAGTGCTGATATTTTGTTTCTGCCCATGAACATGGTTATGACATAATATATATAGTACACTGGTTGTTATATTAGTGCTGATATTCTGTTTCTGCCCATTAACATGGTTATGCTTTGATCCTGTCTCATATGAATGGCACTGTGGCCACTATTTTGTGTACTTTCACTTAGTAATATTGTGTGTTTATTTTATGAGCTATCTTAGGGGCCTCAGAGAGGCCTCAATTGAATTCCTGTGTAATACATGTTTATCTGTAACCTTCTGTGAATGTTGTGATTCTTCTATGTGTAAGGTTACATTGTCACATTCTACAGATATGGTGTTTCCACATTGTATGTATGTCTGTTGCTTTTCATAGTTAGACATGTTTTGCTTGCTGGTTGTTAGTTTGTAATGCTAATCAGATGCTGTAACTTGCTCAGTATCATATTAGTGCTGGTACTCTTCATGCAAACTGGGACATTGTTGAGGTAGTTGTCCAGTGAAGTCCCTATGTTGAGGTAACTTAGGGTCTGATGGTGGCAGAGTTCATAATGTTGTGTATTGTTGCATAGGAGTAAAGTGTACTATCAGGTGTGGAGCACAGGAGTTCAACCTGTCAATATATGTTTTATATTAGGGAAAAGAGTACGGTGTGTTAGAAAAACAGTTGCCGGTGTGCGTAACAGTACGTAGAGCATTAGACTGAGGATATAATAGGTGGTGTTTGATTGTGGCTCTATCAGGGACTGAACATTGATAGTGTTCTATGAACATGTGGTTTATAGGGAATATTGTGTTGTCCTGTGTTACCAGTGACTTGGTACAAATTAATGTATAAAATATTCTGGAAGGTGTGGACAGGGAACTGATTATGGGTTCCTTGGTAAATGTAGCTATTTTGGTAGGCAGGGAAGGTAACCCAATTTGTCAGCACACAGATGTCATTCTGGTGTGTGTCAACTGAATCAGTGTTGAGATGTTGTGTTTGTTTGCAGTGTCTGATGTGTGTTAACCAAATGTGTTGTGATGTTGTGGCAGTTTGCAGTGGCTGATGTATGTACTCTGTTGTTTGTAGCTATGTGTTTACAGCTGGACAAATGAGATCAATCTTCCACTGCTTGTGTGTGTAGGAGCTGTGTGGTGTAGTTACATTGAACTGAAAATGTGGAGCAGATTGACATTGCTGCATTAGGTGGTCCATTCTAGCAATATCAAGTGTAATCTCATGATAGCAGTGGCACAACTGGAGAAGATAATAAAGTGGGTGATCTGATGATGCAACATTGATTGTTGTATTTAACAATGAGATATGTAGTCACCTTTAAGAAGAATGAGGCAACACAAGAATGATCATGCCAGTCACTCAAGGGTTACCTCAGAATAGCAGTAGTACAACTAGAGGGAATAGCAAGGTGGATAATTTGATGGAAGACATTTATTACTATGTGGTTAATTCAAATGTTATATTGCATGTGCTCATTGCTTCATGTGTTTAATATGTTGTCTTTACCATGATAATCATAGATTGTGTTTTCCATTGTTACAGGAGCGGCTGACTAGTTAGTGTCAGCAGGCCTGGGTTCTTGGTGGGATAGTAAATTGTGTCACAACTCTTGTTTATGTCGCGTCTTGGGGTTTATGTTGTGTAACCTATGTTTTTGTAGTGCCTTATTGTCTGTGCAGTGTTGCTTGTGTCAAAGTTCTTTATAGTGTCAGTCTAACCAGCCATTGTTTGGAACACCTGTGTTGTGGTACTTGGTGTACCCTGTTGTCTTAAGTGCTGCTGATTGGTTAGGGGTTACCCACTGTGGTGATTTGATATATACAGTTGTCTATTGTATCTGTTATTGACATGCAATGTGCTGTTAGAAGAAATAAAGAGCTTGTTTATTTGTCCTTGATTTGTTTGTTTAGTCTCTTTTAGTTTTTACTTTTTACAGTCACTATTTCTACCACAATCTAACACCTTAATCCAATGTCTGGGTCTCAAATATGACAGTCAGTCCAGAGTTGAGGCCCCTGCCTGAGATCTCGTATATCTTCTTATCTAATCACTATCATCTTTTTTTTTGTTGGTTGAGGCGGTGTGAGGTTCTCTCTCTTTTCACTATTTTTCTTCTTTGGCCGTAACGAAGTCAGAACTACTCTTTACCTCTTAGCACCGTAGTGAAGGAAGCATCAGTCTTTATGATTGTCTCCCTTTGTCTTTTACCCATCGACTACAAAATGGCGACCCCGACGAGATATTGTGGCAGCCTTTGAATTGTTCTGTTAGGAATTGTTTTAGTATCTAGTGATTGTTTTGTGTGATAGGTCAGTGTTTATGTTTGTGGTGTCCATTGTCTTTGAGTTGTGACATTAGAACCCAGGTTTGCTGCTGAGACCCCCCGGGCATTCCTGCACAAGAGAGGAGTCCCCTGTATGGTGAGTGGGCTCAGATAAATTGCCTCCTAGTACACTTCACTGTATCCTATCCAGAGCAAGGATGGCTCTGTCTTCAACGTTAGGGACCGTAGTTCCCCTCCCAGTTGGTGCCCCTGACGTCACAGGGCCCACTGGTGAAGTCAGGTACATAGTTGCACCTGTGAAGATAGAAGTACCTTGTTTTGGCCGGCAAGGTGGGCCGGCTGTTGAGGAGTATGTGAGGAAGGTGAGATCTGCCTGGAGGGCTGGTGCGGTGTGTGATGAGGATAAAGTTGACATCATTTGGGAAAGTGTTGCTCCCAATGTGTGGGCAGAAGCTTGAACTTAGGTCAGCTTGTAATGACCCTGAGGAGATGCTGCAGACCATTCAGCAGGTGTATGGAGAGCAGCGCAGCATGGTGGAACTTGCTGCAGCTTTCTTCCAAGTAACACAAGATGCAGAGGAATCCATCATGGATTTCTCTCACCGGGTCCACAAAGCCTTTCGTTTGGTGCTGGAAGCACAGAGAAAGAGGGGCATGGTTGCTTGGGATCCAGTGATCCTAAGAGACTGGTTTGTTGCAAAACTACATAATGTTCTCAGCAGGAGAATGGCAGAGGAGAGGATATCGCAATGATCCCTGCAGTGACTTTCCTCTGTGTTAGAGACTTGGCCATGCGATGGGCTGATGTGTCATTAGCTCCAGAAGTCTGTAGCATACCAATATGTAGAACCTCAAGATTACAGCTTCAGAGAGGTGGCCTAATGCCAGTGGTGAGTGTCAAGGGGTCCAGCATGATGATGTGGTGGTGGAGGAGCTTCGAGCTAAGCTAGGTCGGATGAGAGCCTTAGCTGATTCGTTGCTGCAGCCCAAGGTACGACGCAAGAGGTGCAATGTTTGTCGAAGCCGCACCCACCTCCAGAACAAGTGTCCGAAGAGAGGGGTTAGTGGTTTTCAGAACCCCTCTAGAGTGATTTGTAGTGAAGTGGTTGCAAGCGTAAGCCACCGAGACCGACAGGGCCTTAAGCGACAACAGAGTCCGCCCCAGGTTGATCCTTCTAAAGGATCAGCCCCAGCAGTTCAGGTGGGTGCAAGTGTCAACTTCTGATAGCCGGATAGGTTATGCGTGGCAACCAGAGAAATTTCTTTCACAGGAAGAGGCGGAGGAGGAGGGGACGATGGAAGTCTCCTTGTATCAGTGTGGTCGACCAGTTAGAAGGTGTCAGAAATGTGACAGGTGGACCGTGTAGTGTGACTGGTGTGGGCCAAAATGTTCTGCATACCGATATGTCATCTCGTGACTTTGTGCAAAAGGGGATTGTGAAAGCCCACCAGCAAGAACTTTTGCCTGTTAGACATGGTTGTGAAAGATGGAGACTGTTTTCATCTGTTTAGGAATTCCAGGCTTTTGGATTGACAGCCTTAGTGTAGTTAGTTAATTAGCAGTTATGTTTTGCTGTTGTTATATATTATGATTGCAGGTAGATGGTGTCATGTGATGACATGTTTTTCTTTTAGAGTGCAAGAAATGGGTGGCTCTTTAGGTGATGTGGTGCTGCCATTACATCATATCCAGTTGGGAATCAAACTGCAGGTTTCATGTATGGTGTAAACATATTTGATTTTAGGGTAGGTATTTACAGGAAATCTCAACTGACTGGATGCTGAGGTGGGATATTGAGATAGCAATGTTTTGTTGACCCTGTATGGGGTGTCCCTTTATGTTTATATTCAGGTTACAGGTGACACATGATGAAATGTTCTTTTTAGTGTAGAGATACAGGTTGATAGAAAAACAAGTCATTTAGGTACCACAGTAGCTGCAGGAAGCTTATATTTGAAGAGACAAATGGTATTATTTTTAAATACATTTTGTGTTGAATTTCCAGAGTTAAGGGAAGTAGTAACCAATATAAAGGTTACTGGTTTAATGTTTATGTTTGTTTAATTATTTTTATGTAAGAAGTGAGGGTTGTATTCATTTTGTTATGAATTGGTGCTCTTATAGCAGAAGAGCTATTTTTCCTCACTGATGTTATTTTAGTCATTAGTACCAACAACTGAGCTAGTATGGTTTATACTTTTGTGTTGAGATTATTGGTATTTGGAAAAGACTGATGCTTGGTGATGTAATCTACACTGGTTCACATTGTAAGTGATGATTGAATAGAAAAAGACTATTTTGTTAAGTGGTACTCTTCAGGGATATAACCAGCAGTTTAGGTTTTGGGGGCAAGGTCTCCAAAGTTGACAAGTTTTTTTTTTTTGATGGTTGTGCTCTATGACCAGGGAATTGTTAGGGGATAGAAGTCTGATGTCATTTTGATGGCTGGTTACGTATAACTGCCATTGGTGTCTTGACTGATTGATGATTATGTTTTTGGATGTGGTAACATGTGACATAGATTTGTTATGCCTTTGTCATTTTGATGGCGGTTTGTGTGTAAATTTAAATGAATCCTTGTTTCATTGATGATTATCTTTGGATGAGGTCACAGGTGGCTTTATTTTTTTTTTGGGGCGTTGGTAATTTTGATGATGGTTTATGTGTAGATGTTAACTTGTAAAGAGATAGTTGGGGTAAGGAGATACGATAGTCCATTTCTTTTGTCGGGACGACAAAAAAAAGTAAGGGGTTGGATATGTGATAGCGCCAAACCAACGAAATTTTGGTTTGGTCTATCTCGAGTTAAAAACCTGGCCACACCGGAACTCGGCTTAACAAAGGAATCGGAGGCCAGTTTTGTTTTAGCAGTCCTTTGTGCTGATGAGAGTTGCGGGCAGCATGGCCTTCAGTTCAGTGCTGTTCTGTTGTTGTCAGGTGGGAACAATTCCCTGAGTTGATCTGTGTCAACTAATGTTGTGACAAAACTGTAAGTTTTAACTGATTAAGTTTAAAATGTTTAATTTAATAAATATTTGTAAATCGCAGCACACGCCAGTTTCACCAACGTGAAAGTGTTTACATGGTGGAACGCGTGGGTGAAAATAATTGCTAGTTAGGTGAGCTTGTAGGAACAAAGAAATATAAATAGATAATGTAGATGAGTATTACTAAAGTGAGCTGTTCTACAGATCAATGTAACGTCCCTGAGGTTTTAGGAATATAACATTTAATTCATAGAGATGCCAGCAATCAGACAATGGTGATGTGAAATACGAAGATAGGTCATTAGTGGTGGTTAAATATGGTAGAGACTGATGTCATGTCATGCCAGCCATGCTGGCACAAGATTATTTTGTTGAGAATGTATTTTACATGATTATCCTAGGACACTGTGTTACTGGCCAAATAGGTAGTGATTGATTTTGTGCTGTCCCTCTGTAAATGTTCCAAGCTAGCAAAAAAGTGGGATATTCACCAAGATATATGTATGAGGTGTAAATTGAGATGTATGAGGTCATAAAATATTAGTTGATGAAGAGACCATGCCTAAAATTGAATGCTTATGAGTAGGGGAAAATAACCATAATATAGGTGTAATATTTATAACATGTGTAAAGCAGAGAATACTTACATGTTATATGTGGCAATGATGGGTTAATGTTTAAGCTATGTAGTTAGGACATGTAGGTAATAAATAGAAGTGAAGGAAATAATGTGTTGAATTGTAGGGACGCCATGCAGATTGATAGCCACTAGGCGTAGGAAATAATGCATCTTAATATGCGGGGTGCGTATCAGCAATCATTGTGTAATCGTAACTGCGAATGAAGTGTGGCTTTACTGAGGGAGAACAGGCAGGTGCATCTGGAACTGATATTGGTAAAGGGGTTTCTCATCTAGCATTGAAGTCTGGCATCACATCTGTTAACAGAATGCAGTAATGTTTGTCTAGGTGTATCAAGTTGTTGATGGAATCAGTGACTGAGATTCTGTCCTAAGTTAAGCATGGCGGTTGTCGCACGGTGGAGAGGATGTGATTTAGTACTGCGTACCACCCTTCGCAGAGATATTAATATGTATTTGTCGTGTGACATGAAGCGTAAGATGGCAAAATTTATAACCGGTGTATCATAGGAAGAATTGTGGGGAACAGAGCGCACGACTGTACATTTGCTGTCCACTCACAAATAATATTACACTGATTGTGTTGAGCCTTGAATAACACTTATTGGTCATAAGTGTGTAATAATGACATAATATATATAGTACACTGGTTGTTATACTAGTGCTGATATTTTGTTTCTGCCCATGAACATGGTTATGACATAATATATATAGTACACTGGTTGTTATATTAGTGCTGATATTCTGTTTCTGCCCATTAACATGGTTATGCTTTGATCCTGTCTCATATGAATGGCACTCTGGTCACTATTTGTGTACTTTCACTTAGGTAATACTTGTGTGTTTATTTTATGAAGCTATCTTAGGGGCATCAGAGAGTCCCTAAATTGAGTTCCTGTGTAATAAATGTTTATCTTTATCTTTAACTTTCTGTGAATGTTGTGATTCTTCTATGTGTAAGGTTACATTGTCACATTCTACAGATATGGTGTTTCCACATTGTATGTATGTCTGTTGCTTTTCATAGTTAGACATGTTTTGCTTGCTGGTTGTTAGTTTGTAATGCTAATCAGGTGCTGTAACTTGCATCAGTATCATATTAGTGCTGGTACTCTTCATGCAAACTGGGACATTGTTGAGGTAGTTGTCCAGTGAAGTCCCTATGTTGAGGTAACTTAGGGTCTGATGGTGGCAGAGTTCATAATGTTGTGTATTGTTGCATAGGAGTAAAGTGTACTATCAGATGTGGAGCACAGGAGTTCAACCTGTCAATATATGTTTTATATTAGGGAAAAGAGTACGGTGTGTTAGAAAAACAGTTGCCGGTGTGCGTAACAGTACGTAGAGCATTAGACTGAGGATATAATAGGTGGTGTTTGATTGTGGCTCTATCAGGGACTGAACATTGATAGTGTTCTATGAACATGTGGTTTATAGGGAATATTGTGTTGTCCTGTGTTACCAGTGACTTGGTACAAATTAATGTATAAAATATTCTGGAAGGTGTGGACAGGGAACTGATTATGGGTTCCTTGGTAAATGTAGCTATTTTGGTAGGCAGGGAAGGTAACCCAATTTGTCAGCACACAGATGTCATTCTGGTGTGTGTCAACTGAATCAGTGTTGAGATGTTGTGTTTGTTTGCAGTGTCTGATGTGTGTTAACCAAATGTGTTGTGATGTTGTGGCAGTTTGCAGTGGCTGATGTATGTACTCTGTTGTTTGTAGCTATGTGTTTACAGCTGGACAAATGAGATCAATCTTCCACTGCTTGTGTGTGTAGGAGCTGTGTGGTGTAGTTACATTGAACTGAAAATGTGGAGCAGATTGACATTGCTGCATTAGGTGGTCCATTCTAGCAATATCAAGTGTAATCTCATGATAGCAGTGGCACAACTGGAGAAGATAATAAAGTGGGTGATCTGATGATGCAACATTGATTGTTGTATTTAACAATTAGATATGTAGTCACCTTTAAGAAGAATGAGGCAACACAAGAATGATCATGCCAGACGTCAAGGGTTACCTCAGAATAGCAGTAGTACAACTAGAGGGAATAGCAAGGTGGATAATTTGATGGAAGACATTTATTACTATGTAGGTTAATTCAAATGTTATATTGCATGTGCTCATTGCTTCATGTGTTTAATATGTTGTCTTTACCATGATAATCATAGATTGTGTTTTCCATTGTTACAGGAGCGGCTGACTAGTTAGTGTCAGCAGGCCTGGGTTCTTGGTGGGATAGTAAATTGTGTCACAACTCTTGTTTATGTCGCGTCTTGGGGTTTATGTTGTGTAACCTATGTTTTTGTAGTGCCTTATTGTCTGTGCAGTGTTGCTTGTGTCAAAGTTCTTTATAGTGTCAGTCTAACCAGCCATTGTTTGGAACACCTGTGTTGTGGTACTTGGTGTACCCTGTTGTCTTAAGCTGCTGTTGATTGGTTAGGGGTTACCCACTGTGGTGATTTGGTATATACAGTTGTCTATTGTATCTGTTATTGACATGCAATGTGCTGTTAGAAGAAATAAAGAGCTTGTTTATTTGTCCTTGATTTGTCTGTTTAGTCTCTTTTAGTTTTTACTTTTTACAGTCACTATTTCTACCACAATCTAACACCTTAATCCAATGTCTGGGTCTCAAATATGACAGTCAGTCCAGAGTTGAGGCCCCTGCCTGAGATCTCGTATATCTTCTTATCTAATCACTATCATCTTTTTTTTGTTGGTTGAGGCGGTGTGAGGTTCTCTCTCTTTTCACTATTTTTCTTCTTTGGCCGTAACGAAGTCAGAACTACTCTTTACCTCTTAGCACCGTAGTGAAGGAAGCATCAGTCTTTATGATTGTCTCCCTTTGTCTTTTACCCATCGACTACATAAAGTTAGACAATAATGTTTCTCCACAATAAAGTAAGATATTTAAAATATAAACAGTGTGATATCTTTCTTTTGTGTGTGTGTGTTCAATGGTCAGTTTATCAATAGATAGTAACTATGAACATGTAACAACCCTATCTTTCAGGCATATCAAATAGACAATCCGAAGCTCCGATATGTTACGACTTCAGTGACAATTACAGTGACTGACATCAATGACCATGCGCCTGAAATGAGTCAGAATTCGTACTCTGCAAATGTTTCAGAAGCTCTTTCACCGGGGACTTCTATTCTAACAGTTTACGCTGTTGATAAAGATGAGGTTAGTGTAGCTACTGTGTCTTTTGTTATCCTCATCACCATCATCATTATGTGCCATACCTACAAGCCTGTTCGATCATGCTATTCTGACAGTTTACGCTGTTGATGAAGATGTGGTTAGTATAGCTACATTTTTCAACAAGTCTAAAAATTTTCACTAAATTTTCAACATTATTTATCAACCCAAAATGCCATAATAAAGGTAACTGTACACGTTTTATTTATCAACGTAATTTACATTTCGATTTGCGTCTTGAAGGGCTTTCTTGTCATACTCTATATTTTCATTGTAAAAACATTTTTACTGACAGTAGGCGTTTCTCAGCTTGTCTGCTTATTGTCATGTGATGAGAATAGTGTCATCAGAGAACATCGTGGCAACTTAAAATAAAAATCTATGGGAAAAGAGGCAGAGACAGATCAAGAGAGATTACGCTGGATGGACTGGAACGGTGGCATGAAAAAATATCATTAACAGAGTTGATTCAGAATACCAAAGACCGAGATATATGCAGAGACATGAACGCCTACGCCAGCTGGCAGGGCACATGATGAGGATGATGAAGATCTCTACTGGGGATGGAACCCAAACGTTCAAGTCCGCCAGCCACTACACAGCCACGCCAGCCACTACACAGCCACGCCAGCCACTACACAAGCACGCAGTCCTCATCCTGTTAGGTGGAATGTAGTTATGAAACATACTATAATGTTGAATGTTATACTGGGAGATGGAAGCCAGCATGGCCGAATAAAAACGCTCGATCTTAAACATCCGGTCTGCCGATGCTGATGTAGAGGGTTAAACCCCTACACCGGTCAGTTGGACTACAATGTTGACTTTTTGTCTTTGACTTGGGGACGTGCATTGCAAGTATATCTGAAGTCGGAGTGGGTTCACCTGAGGACGAGGGACATTGGTAATAGGGAAAGCTAATCCACACGCAAAATTCAGTCCAGTGTTACCTGACGTAGTGTGTATGGACTATGCTTGAGTTTAAAGCGAGCGAGCGCAAAAAGAAAACAAACAAACACATATTGACGGAGAGATCAATTGTATTTTCAGGGCAATAATTCGGTGATTGAGTTCCACCTTGACCAGGCGGGGAGCAACATGTTCACTGTGACAACTGAAGGTCACATGGGATTCATCACACTGCTCCACCCATTGGACCGGGAATTACATTCAAAGTATACATTTCAGGTTGGCATTTATTATGGTCGGCACATATTGTGGTTGGCATTCATTATGGTTGGCATACATTTCAGATCTGGGAGTCTCCGTGGCGAAGTAATCAAGCCGTTTGACTCAGGCTCCGAAGGTTGTGGGTTCAATTCCGGGCCGCGTCCTTCGGTCCACGAGTTAAATTTTTCGGAGACTCCTGAGGGTCCGTCCCTAGAGCTACGGAGTTCGTGCTTTGTGCGACGCTTTTAGCGCTGTGGAAAGAGACCGAGCCATATGGGATAAAACCCGGTGCAATTAAGTCGACCCTGTCGACTTTTAAGCGACTTTTAATACATTTCAGATGCCATTTATTCTCAAGCTCGACGATTAAACTGAATCATAATAACTATATTACTTCCTCGTCTTTTCTTCTTCTTTCGTTCTTTATTCCCAATTCCTCTCTCTCTCTCTCTCTCTCTGTCTCTCTGTCTCTCTGTCTCTCTCTCTCTCTCTCTCTCTCTCTCTCTCTCTCTCTCTCTCTCTCTCTCTCTCTCTCTCTCTCTCTCTCTCTCACTCTCTCTCTCAACGGGATTAGGTCGCATTGGAACAAAAGCCCTCAAGCAACTCCGTACCTTTCTATCCTGTTTTATTTCATGCAGTTACGTCAATAAATAAAAATAATACATGTGTCCCTATGCAGTTTTTTTCCATGAATCCCCTGCTGTGATAGGACCAAGATAGTTTAAAGGTCTGAGTGCTCGGAAGAATAAGTGGCCAGTCTTTCCCTCACTTAGCAGGCGACTAGTCCAGGCCCAGGCGCATATTATTCATTTGGTCTCTGATTTTCTTCGCCCTATATTATTAGTGCTGATTGTTATAGTGACCACAGATTACTCACAGGAACATTGAGGATAAAGTTGAAGAAAGTCAAGTATATAACAGGAAACACTAAATATGACTTGTATACATTGAGTAAAGACAAGGAAATACAAAACAAATTCAACATAGAAGTACAGAACAGATTTGAAATATTGTCTGATCTAGAGATCCTATTCCAGGATGTGGATGATCAATGGGAAATGTTAAAGAATTCAATCAATGTGGCTGCAGAAACAACTATTCCAAAATTAAAGAAGGTGGGTCGTAAGAAATGGATGACTGAGGAAATTTTACACTTAATGGAAACAAGAAGACTCAACAAAAATAATCCTGCCAAATATGAAGAAATTCACAGACAAGTCAGAATATTATGTAGGAAGGCAAAAGAATCATGGCTTGAGGAAAAGTGCTTAGAAATTGAAAAACAACACAACAGTCAAAATACCAAATTAGTGCACAAAAGAATTCAGGAACTTACTAATAAAAGAAAAAGTACATCAACAGGCTGTCTAAAAACTAAAGATGGCAAAATCATAATAGAAAAAGATCAGATTCTACATGTATGGACAGATTATGTGAAAGACCTGTATAATGATAACAGAGAGGAACAGTATGCTATTAGATTTAATAATGAAGGACCAGCAATTTTAAAGATGGAGGTTCAAAATGTTCTTAAGCATATGAAAGCTGGCAAGGCCCCCGGTGCAGATAACATCACAACAGAAATGATTAAAGCTTTAGAAGAATTTGGACTAGAGCAAGTCACTAGACTGCTGAACACATTATATGATACTGGAGATATACCTTCTGAATTATGTAATTCTGTATTTATTGCAATCCCAAAGAAATCAGGAACCTTAGAATGTGATCAACATAGAACAATTAGTATAATGAGTCACATCACAAAGATTTTGTTACGAATTATCATGCAAAGAGTGAGGAAGAAAATACAACCTGAAATAGGGGAAGAACAATGTGGGTTTGTAGAAGGAAAGGGTACAGTAAATGCTGTGTATATGCTGCGAACAGTTATTGAACGTGCTTTAGAAGTAAACAAGGATATACATCTTTGCTTTATTGACTACACAAAGGCTTTTGATAGAGTTAGACATGTCAACATTGTGGATATGCTTGCAGATCTACAAATTGATGGGAAAGACATTAGACTTATAAAAAACATATATTGGAAACAACAAGCTGCCATAAGGATTGATAATGAAGTAGGACAATATCAACCTATTAAGAGAGGTGTTAGGCAGGGATGTGTAATGTCTCCAGATCTTTTTTCCCTATACAGTGAAAATATTTTCAGAAATGTAGAAGACCTAAATGGAATCAGCATTGGAGGACGAAACATAAATAACATTAGATATGCAGATGATACAGTATTGATTGCAGACAATGCACAGGATCTGCAACAATTAGTAGACGCTGTTGTTGTACACAGTGAGCAGCTGGGGTTGGAATTAAATGGTAGGAAGACATAGGTTATGGTCGTCACTAGGAAGAACGAAGTACCACAATGTAATATACAAGTAAATGGGAATATTCTTCAACAAGTGAATCGGTTCAATTATCTCGGAACAGTCATAACATCTGATGGCAGATGCCTTGAAGAGATTAGAACAAGAATCGCCATTGCGAAAGTAGCCTTTAGCAAGATGAAAAACATTCTGACCAATAAAATGATGTCAATTGAAACGAGAAAAAGAGTGTTGAGGGGATACATAGAGCCTGTTCTTTTGTATGGATGTGAAACTTGGACAATGTGCAGTCAAGCTGAAAAACATCTGATGGTTGCAGAAATGTGGTTTCTGAGGAAAATGCAAAGAATACCATGGACAGATAGAAAAACCAATGACCAAGTACTACAAGAGACAAATGAAAATCGTAGCTTGATTAGAGAAATTAGACGTAGACAGTCAATATTTTTTGGACATGTTATGAGAAGAAATGGACTGGAGAACTTAGTGACAGCTGGCAAGATCGAAGGGAACAGACCAAGAGGAAGACCGAGAGGAAAATACCTGAATGGCTTGGCCACATGGCATGGACGAGACAGGAACACTGAGCTGATCCACGACTCTGGTGATCCAGTGAAATGGCGAGTCATGACCGCCCACGCTTTCCGGCATGGCATGTGATTGATTGATTGATATTATTAGGTGTTCTTGCATTTTGGTTGTGCTTTGGGTCCCGGACGAAAGACTTTCTGTGTTTACTGTTCTCATATTACATCTCCTTTCACAGCTATATTTCTTGTGAGAAAGGATGAACGTTTACTATGTGACTTATTGTTGATGTGTTTTGAATTGTTTCGTTGCAATCCACATAATGGTAGCATATGGCATGCGTGACACGGACATCGCGAAAATAATCAACCTTGCAATGTGCGTATTCAAAAAAAAGTCAAACATATATTGTCTCCAAACAAATATCAGCGAAACTCAAATTAAGGATCATTAAATGAGACTTTAAATGTGCATCTTCAGAAAGCTAGGCCAGGTATTTGGGATGCAAGCAAAGATGCATATGGAAGTTCCAGAACTATTCAATTTAAAAGGAAACTGCTATAGGAGGGATTATAATGAGAAAGACAGGACGTTGGGAAAATACGTATATCCTAGTGAAACAGACCTAATCGTTGTTTGTTCTAAATATGTATGAGAGCCTCGTTATCGCAGCGCCTGATACTCTTGCTGCCGGTCAGATGGTCACGGGTTCGAATCCTGACCTAGGCCTAATTATTTTTTTTCTTTATTGACCTGCGCTCTTAGGTTGCATCAGCCTCAAATGAGTACCAGGAAATGTCCTAATGGCGGTCGTGGTGATATTAGCCACATCATCTTTCGAGTTCCTACTGGTCTATCAAACATATGGGACTAAATAATCGCTCAATAGTCGACAGGGTCGACTTTATTCCACGGGGTTTTATCCCATATGGCTCGGTCTCTTTCCGCAGCGCGGAAAGCATTGCACAAAGCACGAACTCCGTAGCTCCAGCGACGACTACCCCCAGGAGTCTCCGAAATAAATGCATTCATGAACCGAAGGACGTGGCCCGGAATGGAACGAACGACCTTCGGAGCCCGAGTCAGACGGCTTGACTACTTCACCACGGAGATTCCCGACATATGGGACTAAAACCACATATGCCTAAAGTCGCCGGAAAGGGCCATATTTTACCACATACTACATACACTCACAGCTTGACTTTGAAGAAGTGTTGTGGTTAGTAGAACTGATTCGGGATGAAGTGATAGTTTAACATATTATACCAATACGACATTGTTATGACCTCCACCTCTTACGAACACTTCCACACATGCTCAGTCTCCTCACAGATTACACAGTGATGCCTAAACGCTGTGCACAAACTCCGCAGCGCCGGTAAAGATACGATTGTACGTTGACTAGACTCTGCACATGCTATAATCATTCCTTCGGGGGTACATTTCCTGGTTTAAAATGTCTTTGTCATAGTGGCCACTTTAGGTCTATCCTACAGTTTCCACGTGCCCAAAGATAATTAACATAAGCAATGTGTACACGGGGCCTTCCATTGTAACCCTTGTCTGAGAATGCACGGTATTCAGTTTTCTGGAATAATTACGAGGGTAAGTTAATAAGTAAGTCACAAATGGTTGTAGAAAAATAACTAAATATGATAACAATTTGAAACCAGTTTATTTGTATACATACATTGTCCCTTTATTTCTCAACATAATTTCCACCAACATTGATGCACTTGAGGAGCGGCTGGCCGAGAGGCTAGAACGCCGGACTCTCATTCGGGAGGCCCGGGTTCGATCCCTCGGTAAGGTGTCGGATTTTCTTCTGTCGGGGGCAAAAAGAAAATCCTAACCTGCACAGTTCGCGGCGACTGCACTAGCCAGGCGGCCTTTATTCCTCAGGCTCAAAGACCCCTCTGCCATACACCGCAAGGTACTATATTGGCAGTAAAAGACAGTTTTTTTTGATGCACTTATCCTATAGTTTTATCGCTTCCCCCAAACCGACTGCATAAATCTGCGTGCCCTATTTTCATTTACCTGCCATTCCACAGAACTGTGTGACTTACTTATTGACTCGCCCTCGTAACGTTTTCTACCCAGCTATGCAACGCTTTACTGGAAATCGCTTGGGGCTAAGTCCACGGAAAACCCACATCGGCGGGAGACATTTCGCAAATGACGCCAAAGTTGAATGTGAAGTGGAAACGTGGTTTAGAAAACAGAGCACGCAGTTCTATGCCGCCTGTTTGGGAGAACTGATAAAACCATGGGATAAGTGCATCAATGTTGGTAGAAATTATGTTGAGAAATAAAGGGACAATGCATGTGTACAAACAAACTGGTTTCAAGTTGTCATCATATTTAGTTATTCTTCTACAGCCATTTGTGACTTACTTATTAACTTACCCTCGTATAATATGGTTAGGTTTCTTATTTGTAAAACCGTTCCACAGATTTATTCAGATCCTGCACTTGTTGAGTTAGCGTCGAACACCAAAGCTAGATGCCAATTCATCTGATACCGAGGTAGCTGCTGGTTCAACTTCTACACTGTTCAAATGAACTAACATGTCCACTTCTCGTCCTTGATTTGGGGACTTAAATTTCAAGTACCTCTGAAGTCGGAGTGGGTTAGCCTGATGGCGAAGGACATTGTTAATAGGGAAAGCTAATCCGCACGCCAAAAAAAAACAATCGAAATGCACTAGAAGTAGAAGCGTTTTTATGGACTACGCGTGAGTTCAAAGCAAGCGTCGGCAAACAAATAATCCCCAATACATTGTTAGGATATTTAAATAGGTGAAGTAGAATTTGAATAACGAAGACACAAACGGGAGTAAACTTGTGTCCCTGTTTCATTGTAGATCTGGGCAGAAGAAACACTGACAACAGAGCACAGAGTCAGCAACAATAGCCAAGTTGTTATCACTGTTCTGGATGAAAATGATAATGCTCCAAACTTTACGAAACCAAACTACGTATTTAACTTGAAGATGACACAACATAAAGGCGATCTCGTCGGGCAGGTATGTCCAGAGTGTGTGTTTCTCGTGGCTGTAGGCTGTATCTTGTGTTTTCCCATGGCTGTAGGCTGCATGTTGTGTTTTCCCATGGCTAAAGGCTGTATGTTGTGTTTTCCCATGGCTGTAGGTTGTATATTGTGTTTTCCCATGGCTGTAGGCTGTATGTTGTGTCTTCCCATGGCTGTAAGCTGTATGTTGTGTTTTCCCATGGCTGTAGGCTGTATGTTGTGTTTTCCCATGGCTGTTGGCTGTATATTGTGTTTTCCCATGGTTCTGGGCTGTATGTTGTTTTCCCATGGTTGTGGGCTATATCTTTTGCTTTCCCATGGTTGTGGGCTGTATCTTGTTTTCCCATGATTGTGGGCTGTATCTTGTGTTTTCCCATGGTTATGCGCTGTATCTTGTGTTTCCCATGGTTGTGGGCTGAATGTTGTTTTCCCATGGTTGTGGGCATTATCTAGTGTTTTCCCATGGTTATGGTTTCTATCTTGTGTTTTCCCCATGGTTGTAGGCTGTATCTTGTGTTTCCCATGGTTGTCGGCTGTATGTTGTTTTCCCATGATTGTGATCTGTATCTTGTGTTTTCGCATGATTGTGGGCTGTATATTGTTTGCCTACGGTTGTAGACTGTATGTGTTTCCCAATGCGTGTAGACTGTATGTTGTATTTTCCCCATGTGTGTAAGCTGTATATTGTGTCTTCCCCATGGGTGTAGGCTGTATATTGTGTTTTCCCCATTGGTGATGGCTGTACGTTGTGTTTTCCAGTACCATCAGTTAGTAAATACGAAAAATTGAATTAAATTATAATCCGCTAGATATGCGACAATTTTATCAGTTGAAGTCGTTAATCTTTCTACATTAACAATGCACAGTGCTGTGCACACAGCTACAGCAGGCCGCCCTGTGAGGACATATGCCATATGGGATAAACCCGGTGCGCAATGAGGTCAACCTTCTTGCCTTTTAAACACTCTATTTTTAAACAGAGAAACTAAAGTGATGTAGTGTTATTTTATCATTATAGAAAAGCTAAAGTGTTGTAGTTGTTTTATCATTCCAGAGAAACTAAAGTGTTATTGTGTTGTTTTATCATTACAGAGAAACTAAAGTGTTGTTGTAGTTGTTTTATCATTACAGAGAAACTGAATTGTTGTTGTGTTGTTTTATCATTACAGAGAAACTGAATTGTTGTAGTTGTTTTTTGATTACAGAGAAACTAAAGTGTTGTTGTAGTTGTTTTATCATTACAGAGAAACTAAATTGTTGTAGTTGTTTTATCATTACAGAGAAACTAAAGTGTTGTAGTTGTTTTATCATTACAGAGAAACTAAATTGTTGTAGTTGTTTTATCATTACAGAGAAACTAAAGTGTTGTTGTAGTTGTTTTATCATTACAGAGAAACTAAATTGTTGTAGTTGTTTTATCATTACAGAGAAACTAAAGTGTTGTTGTAGTTGTTTTATCATTACAGAGAAACTAAATTGTTGTAGTTGTTTTACTATTACAGAGAAACTAAATTGTTGTAGTTGTTTTATCATTACAGAGAAACTAAATTGCTGTAGTTTTTTTCTCATTCCAGAGAAACCAAAGTGTTGTTGTGTTGTTTTATCATTACAGAGAAACTAAATTGTTGTAGTTGTTTTATCATTACAGAGAAACTAAAGTGTTATTGTTGCTCTTGTTTTATCATTCCAGAGAAAATAAAGTGTTGTTGTAGTTGTTTTATCATTCCAGAGAAACTAAAGTGTTGTAGTTGTTTTATCATTCCAGAGAAACTAAAGTACTGTTGTAGTTGTTTTATCATTACAGAGAAACCTAATTGTTGCAGTTGTTTTATCATTACAGAGAAATTAAAGTGTTGTTGTAGTTGTTTTATCATTACAGAGAAACTAAATTGTTGAAGTTGTTTTATCACTACAGAGAAACTAAAGTGTTGTAGTTGTTTTATCATTACAGAGAAACTGGGGGGTACGGGGTGTCAGGCATTGGTAGCACCTTTGGTAAGGATGACTCTCATGTCCTTTTCAGGACCCATCCCCCACTGGTCCAAGCTTGACACCCAGCTCGTGCCTGTGGCTCCTAGTAACTGTCAGCATGCGACAGCGGCAACAGCTGTGAGAGGCTGGCTAAACCAGGCGCGGGTAGCCGATTTGGTGTCAAACCAAGCGATGAACTAGGGTATGCCTACCTAGCATGTGAAGACAGGATCCGGCAGACTGCGCGGAAGAAAACATTCTTGATTCAAAGGGCAAGACGGCGTTTACCTGCAAAGCGTTGTGGAACGTAATGAGCACGGCAAGGCACGTAGAGCGCCCTGGTCATCCACTGCACCTGTATTCGTCTCCAGTCGTCTTGACTTGTCCTGCCACTGGATTCAGATGGACTCAGGCGAGAGAGTGAGGTCGACGAATTGCGCAACTCTTCCTCACTTTAATCCAATTCATCGCGCAAGTCATTCTTCATCCAACGTCAGACATCAGCCATCTTAGAACTCACGGCTCCATACTTTCAACCCCCACTGGATTAAATGAATGGCCATCATCATTCTTGATAGACAAACAACAACAACAACAACAACAACACAGAGAAACTAAATTGTTGTAGTTGTTTTATCTTTACACAGAAACTAAAGTGTTGTTGTAGTTGTTTTATCATTGTAGAAAAACTAAAGTGTTGTTGTGTTGTTTTATCATTACAGAGAAACTGAATTGTTGTAGTTGGTTTATCTTTACAGAGAAACTAAATTGTTGTTGTTGTTGCTTTATCATTACAGAGAAACTAAATTGTTCTAGTTGCGTTTCATTATTACAGAGAAACTAAAGTGTTCTAGTTGTTTTAATTCAGGTTTCAGCCGTCGACTCTGATGCTGGTGTAAACAAAGAGATCACATACAGTATTCAGATCTCAACAATTCTACCGTCTCCTTTCACTATTGGACAACAGCTCAGGCAATATATCCCTGACTAGGGACCTCAAGTTGTCAGATGTTGGCGTTCATCACTTGACTGTTAGTGCTACAGACAAAGCAACTGATCCAGCTAATAGAAGGTATGACATATAGTAATCATATTATACCAACTACGTAGCAAATTAGAAGACGAGATCGAACACAGTTTCAATAAAGCAAACCTAGTCAATGGGCAAATGGCACCAATATTAAGAACAAACACGTATCAGTGGATACTTAAAAACACTCTACAACACAATCTTCCTACCAACACTATGCTACCAATACCAAACCTGGACAATGACAACAACAACACCAACAACAACAACAACAACACCAACAACAACAACAAAAACAAAAGAGACCAGAAAAATTACAAACACGGAAATGAGATTCATGACTAGGATACTCAATGCATCAACAAGAGACAAATTCAGAAATGATTAAATCAGGACTGAAAAATAAGGGCAAAGTGGGTGGGACTGGGAGTTCATAGCAGCGGTAGATTTTATTAGAGAACAGCAAGTTAAATGGTTCAGCCATTTAACAAGGTTACCAACTCACAGTATACCACAACAAACACTGATGTACAGCCCAGAGGGAACCAGAGGAAAAGACCGACCACGTAAACCATGGACAGAGGGAATTGCAGAGTCCATGACAATATCGATACATGAAGCCCATAAACGGGCACTCTCCCGATGTTTATGCTTCGCCTCGACACCGCAAGCTACAAGATGAACAAGATAAGATGAGGTGAGATGAGATAAGACGAGAAAAGACAAACTACGTGGTGCTAGTCGCTTTATTAGAGATGTTAATGCCTGTGACTAAGAGGATAGTGAAACGCAGTTCTATAGTTGCCCGACAGACCGAGTCATTCAAATAAAGAAAGAGACCCTTTTAGACTCCTTCCGTCCATCAGGCATCCGGTGCTAGACCCATATATGTCTAGATAAATCGACCATCAGAAGGCGATTATGTCAGTATCACACCCACCGCTTTTTCTTCCCAAGATATACTTGGTACTAAATGTTAAGAATAGGTCGGCACGGTGGTGGAGGTAATTGTTAAAAAAATCCGAATTGGTCCAGCTGCGGGTCGAACCCCGACCATCGGGTCAACAGGCGAGTGTCTAATCACTTCTTCAAGCCCAAGCCAAGGGTTCAAAATCAGACGCTAGCAATTTGGAAACAGGTCGTTTTGGAATAATTTGTCTATACATGTCACGAGCTCGCCATGAGTTAACCAGCTAATAATACCGACGTTTGCGTGGCGTATATTTTCTAGGCCACAACAGTCGTACTAACAGAGTAAACACAGCTGCACAGGTTACATCGTGTCAGCCCATAAACACATTTGGTGGTGAGTGAGAAGGAATGGATACATCGAGTTGGCAGTTCATTAACAGTTAGAATCACATATGATTGTCGGCGGTAGGAGAAGTGCCTGGGGGTTCTTGGCAAAAACTAATGGTCGGCGTTTGGTGCAGGAGAGCCTGGCGTATGATAACACTACATCTAGCTTAAGAATGGAGGTGGAGGCGGTCAGTGCAGCTTTCCGCTGGATAGAAAACACGATACATACACACATTGTGATTGTAACTGACTCAGAAAGCATGCTGAGAAGGGTGAGAACAGGTAGGCTTCGTGCGGAGTGGCTTGCTTCGCTTCAGAGGTCACGGGTAGTAAGCATCACCTGGATCTTTTCTCCTGGGCATGCCGGTGTGCTGGGGAATGAACAGGCGGACAGATTGGCTGGCTCGGCAAAATTTGGTGGAATATTGATGCATGACAAGGCAGACGTGGTTGCGGCCTTGTGGGAGCACGTGTACACCTCGGAGGAGCAGATGGAGCACCATGGTCTGGTAAGAATGAGACAACGAGGTGTGACGAGGGGATCTGGCCGACGCTCGGCGCTCGGAGGAAAGGCGAGACGGACATATAATCAGATTGCTACTGGAACTATTAGTGTTGGAACTCTTTGCTGGCTGCTGAGGATGGAGACGGAGCGCTTATGGGAATGTCCCGAATGCTGTGATGTCGGTTCCTAAATCAATCAATCAATCAATCAATGATTGTCGGCTTAGGATATGGAATGGTTCCGTTGTCATCTATACTGCCGGACATCAGACGGAAATGGCTGCTGGGATTGTCACCACGGAACAGAAGATTGACAGTTTATCAACAGGTCGGAAGTGCCCGACTAGGGAGAAAACAGTGCATCTGTCAATTCGTGGTTTCCGGCACATCGAGAGGATTGACGGGGTTATTTGCAACTCTTTGTTGTAACTCGACAGAAACTCGCTGGCTGGTTTGAGAATCTAAACTATTACTGACAACTTTGACAGGACTAAAGCCAGGAAAATGGATTCTTGACAAGGGATGATCTGCCACTGTGCCACCTGTGTGGGGGCATAAAGGATAACGTCACGTGGCCAACTTTGGTAGTTTGCCATATAAACCCGAGTTGGGATCAACTAGGGGGGACTTGAAAAATGCTCTAGTCAGAGTGCCAGGGCACTGCAGTGCTTAGTGGAAATAATATCTACCGTGTGTTAATTAGTGACTTAATTTTGCACGTGCCTATAATGGCAGATGTAGATATGATTGATAGGACTGCAGTAGGGCCATTTAAGGTATAACCTATTATAATATATTCGTTATAATTACTTTAGGCAGTAGCCTTGTTAAACTATAGTGTAATGATTAGCACTGTTAGTGGAAACTAGCTAGAGTAGTGAAGTGATACTTGACTCTGCTAGTTAAGAATAGATTAGTGAAGTGTTGATAAGCTTTACTAGTTGAGAATTGAGTAATGAGGGATAATTGGGATCTTCCCGTAGGTGTCCCTGGTGGGCGGGGTTCCGCATTCTGTTTGCTGATTTTTTCTTTGTCATAGCCTGATTCGGCTCTAGGTGGGTAGCTAATCTGCTCTATGACTAAGTCTAGTTAGCTAAAGATCATTAAGCAAGGTGATAGGCTTACACTCAGCCGAAAGGATCAGTGACTAGTACTATCACCAGATGTGTTGTTTCTATCCTAGGTTCCCTACCAGATCCAAGGAAACTCTACAAGTTTTGGGAAAGAATTAAAATACCCATTCTGAAGAACACCAGTTCAAGAGTCAATAAAGTTGCATACAGAAACGTAACTTACGCTAGAAGGAAATTGATTCATCAAAGAGAGTGATGCATACTGGTGCACCACACAGCATCAGACAGTAGTAACGAACCGAGAACCGGCTAAGAGTACCTAGTGTTAGTACAGTAACAATTAACATTAGTAATTAGCACTTATGGACTGAATGGTTCGATGTACAACGAGGATGATCTGTCGACTAACTAACTAACTAACTAACTGCGTACACACTACAAAAGACTTGTGCAGTTTGTTAAGGAACGTTAGGAACGGACATTGTGTAGAGTGCAACCGGTCCATGATTAACTGTTAATACCACCGGTGTCTATTTCGGATGTTCATGAAATTGGATTACCAGAGGTCTACAGAGGCAAAGCAGTATCCGGCAAGATGGTTTCGGCAACGGGTGAGAAGTACATGTTCTGACGTAACGTGCTGTGGTCTATCTTTGCTGGGATCAGCTGACTGGGTTGCTGTCTGAGAGTCAGAGTCTACACACTTTATAGAACACGTCACACATTTTCTTCACATACACGTCTCATATACGTTACACTTTATTTTAATAAATTAATCTTTATTAATTTTAGAAGCAAGAGTTGTTGAGTATGTTGCGTTGGGGAAGTATGAGAAGGGGGCATAGTACGACAGTGTGCGAGTGATAGGAAAAGGTGTCCATAGGCTGATGGAGTGTGTTGGACGGAAGCTGGTGGATTCTCCAGAATATTGAGAGGAAAAAAAATATTATAATGTGGGTGTCGGATCTCCTCACTCCAGGGACGACACTTTAAAGGAGGACACGACA
>JACEFZ010013875.1:0-117418 GCA_014155875.1 Cepaea nemoralis | reverse complement strand
AGAAAAATGGACAAGACCAAGCCCTCCCCTACCAAGCCCTCATATGGTCACCGGTAGGGAAAAGAAAACGGGGAAGACCAAGAGAGACCCTGCGTAGAACCATCATTAGAGAAGGCTCATTCAATGGCCAAGTAAATATCCAAGATCTACAACAGATAGCAGCGAACCGCCAGGCATGGAGAGACAGGACTTCTGCCCTATGCGCCGCCTTAGGCACAAGAGGAAAGACTAATCAAGCACAAGGATCTCACTAAATTTAAATAATAAATAATTACTAATAATTAAAATAATATAGAAAAATCTTTCATTAAAATTATTTTGTGCTTGAATTTCAGTTCTCCATTATATGTTTTGAAAATTTACTTACTGTGTTTGCTCCTTAATTTCCTTAGAATTTCTTCCTAAAACCTATCATTCAAGTTTATTTAGTGAACATTTCAATTTTTGAATATTAAAAATAATGTATATGTTAAATGTGGTGGTGGGGGGGGGGGGGGGGGGTGGCATAAGAATTTTAGAAAGGCTTAGGTGGGGCATAGCACAAAAAAGGTTGGGAAACACTGCTCTAGAGTGATAGAGCTTGACGAATGGATGCGACAGGCTTGTGAGACTGTATTATGGCTGGTGGCTAATTGTGATAGTGACTACGGCTGTGATGTGTTTGTGAGATCGGAGAATGCGATGACTGTTTGAGAGATGAATGGTCCTATGTAAATATATTGATAAAGACGGACCAAGTGTTTGACGGTCTGTAAGAATCATTGTAAATATAGTAATAGACCTGTGCTTGGCAATTTTAGCACTGATCTGGATCGTGTAGCGAGTGAGCATGTTGTAGGATAAAGCTGTGCTACTTTAAATATAATAAAATACCTGAAGGGGATGTTGCCAGCCAGTCTCCGAGTGGATAATTTCTAGAAATATAAATTATCTGTTAGAGACATGTATATGAGTGCATGAAGATTGCCACATCTCTGACAGTATGTGAGAGCATGCATCTTTCCCCGGGGCATCAAATGGAAGTCAATCATTTCACAAACACTAAAGAAGAGAAAATTGAGGCTTTTTAACTGAAATATTATAGAAACATAATTAGAATACTGTGGATCACGAAGAAGAAAGAAAACCACCTCGTTCAAGATCTGAACATGGAAGACAACCACCTTATACAAAATCTGAATATGGAAAATAAAAAACCACCTCGTACAAGATTTGAACATGAAGAAAAACCACCTCGTACAAAATCTAAACATGGAAGAAATGCACCTCAAACAAAATCTGAACATGGATAAAAGCCACCTCATAACAAATCTGAACACGGATAAAAGCCACCTCATACAAAATCTGAACATGGATAAAAGCCACCTCATACAAAATCTGAACATGGATAAAAGCCACCTCATACAAAATCTGAACATGGATAAAAGCCACCTCATACAAAATCTGAACATGGATAAAAGCCACCTCATACAAAATCTTAACACAGAAGAAAACCTCCTCGTACAAGATCTGAACATGGAAGAAAATCACCCCATAAAAGATCTGAACATGAAAAAAAAAAACACACACACACACACACACAAAAACACAGACACACACACAAACACACAGACAGACACAAAGAAAGAGAGACAGGGTGAGTGTATGTATTCTAGCAAATGTTGAGAACCTGTAAATCTGTACCATGAAACAAGAAAGAGGAGCAAGTGATGACAGCCCACCCACCTGCAGCTGAAGCCTCTCTATTGCAGTCAACACCCAGCCGATGGTGCCGTCCCCGCCACACACCAGCAGGTGAAAGGTCACGTCTGGCAGAAGGTTGCACCACTCCAGGGCATTTTCTGGGCTGATGTCTTGGATGTCAATCACCTGAACAACAACAACAAATGAACTACACAACATGAATAATATTGTCAATGCTCTAGATGGGATTTCAGAGTCTGACGTGCCAGACTATTTGGGAGATAGGTAGAATTTTTCTTTTCTTTTTTTTGCATATCCTTTACAGGACAATGCAGTCAACATCAGCATTTCTCGGCTGCTGTCGATGTCTTGGCAAGTTTTACGTTCAGTAGTGTGCCATTGCATAGGTAGAATAGACACAATGAAATAAGCAGACTAGACAAGATCAGATAAGTAGAGTAGATAACATCCACAGACTAGACAAGATAAGTAGAGGTTACTATATAAGACCAGCAGACTGGACAACATAAGATGTGTAGACTTAACAAGATGAGATAAGCAGACCAGATATGATAAGTAGTCTACACAAAGTAAGATAAGAACGCTAGACAAAATAAGATAAGTAGACAAGATAAGATATATATTAACTATAATAATAATAATAATAATAATAATAATAATAATAATAATAATAATAATAATAATAATAAGTCTTTATTTTCAAAGGGTTAAGAATTGGGCACGCAGGCCCGTCTGACATTCTGCCCTTCTTCTCTATTTCCTCTCATACATTCTTTCATTCAACATTACTTATGAAGCAACTTTTGACAAAAAAAGAACATTAAAACGCATGAAAAATAATCAATAACAAATGACTCACTGAGGCAGTGTTTAACATGGCATTATAAATACCTAAGGAGGGTGTAACGTGCCATACATAAGGGAATGTTTTTTGGCTAGTTGTCGTTTGAGATAAGTTACCATTATTGTCTTTTTTGTGTTGTTTGTTATGGGGGCATGTAGTCTATATATTTTACAATATGATATATATATACAATATATATTCTACAATATAAGTAACTAAATGAGATAAGATAGTAGACTAGATTAGATAAAATAGGTAAACCAGATAAGATATCTAGACTAGATTAGATAAAATGGCTAGACTAAATAAAATAGATAAACTAGACAAGATAAGTAGACTTGATGAGATAAGACAAGGAGAATGGAAAGATAAATTACACAGACTAGACGTGATGAGATAAGTAGACTTGACAATATAAGTAGACTGGACAATATAAGATAAGTAGACTGGACAATATGAGATAAGTAGACTGGACAATATAAGATAAGTAGACTTGACAATATGAGATAAGTAGACTTGACAATATGAGATAAGTAGACTTGACAATATGAGATAAGTAGACTGGACAATATAAGATAAGTAGACTTGACAATATAAAATAAAAAGACTTGACAATATAAGATAAGTAGACTTGACAATATAAGATAAGTAGACTTGACAATATGAGACAAGTAGACTGGACAATATAAGACAAGTAGACTGGACAATATAAGACAAGTAGACTGGACAATATGAGATAAGTAGACTGGATAATATGAGATAAGTAGAGTGGACAATATGAGATAAGTAGAGTGGACAATATGAGATAAGTAGAGGACAATATAGATAAGTAGACGACAATATAGATAAGTAGACTGACAATATAGATAAGTAGACTGACAATATGATAAGTAGACTTGACAATATTAAGATAAGTGGACAATATAGATAAGTAGAGGCCATATAAGATAAGTAGACTTGACAATATAAGATAAGTAGATGACAATATAATAAAGACTTGGCAATATAAGATAATTTAGACTTGACAATATAAAATAAACAGACTTGACAATATAAGATAAGTAGACTTGACAATATAAAAAAAACAGACTTGACAATATAAGATAAGTAGACTTGACAAAAAAAAGTATAAGATAAGTAGACTTGACAATATAGATAAGAAACTGGACAATATAAGATAAGTAGACTTGACAATATAAAATAAACAGACTTGACAATAAAGATAAGTAGACTTGACAATATGAGATAAGTAGTTGACAATATGAGATAAGTAGACTTGACAATAAAATAAACAGACTGGAAAATATGAGATAAGTATACTTGACAATATAAGATAAGTGACTTGACAATATGAGATAAGTAGACTGGACAATATGGTAAGTAGACTTGACAATATAAGAAAAGTAGATTGACAATATAAGATAAGTAACTTGACAATATAAGATAAGTAGACTGACATATAAGATAAGTAGACTTGAAATAAAATAAGTAGACTTGACAATTTTAAAAAAAGATTTGGGCAATATAAGATAAGTAGATTTGACAATAAAAAAAAAAGACTTGACAATAAATAAAGATTTGACAATATAAAATAAAAGACTTGACAAATAAGATAATAGACTTGACAATATAAAATAAAAGACTTGACAATATAAGATAAGTAGACTTGACAATATGAGATAAGTAGACTGGACAATATAAGATAAGTAGACTTGACAATATAAAATAAACAGACTTGACAATATAAGATAAGTAGACTTGACAATATGAGATAAGTAGACTGGACAATATAAGATAAGTAGACTGGACAATATAAGATAAGTAGAGTGGACAATATAAGACAAGTAGACTGGACAATATAAGACAAGTAGACTGGACAATATAAGACAATTAGACTGGACAATATGAGATAAGTAGAGTGGACAATATGAGATAAGTAGAGTGGACAATATGAGATAAGTAGAGTGGACAATATGAGATAAGTAGAGTGGACAATATGAGATAAGTAGACTTTACAATATAAGATAAGTAGACTGGACAATATGGGATAAGTAGAGTGGACAATATGAGATAAGTAGAGTGGACAATATGAGATAAGTAGACTGGACAATATGAGATAAGTAGACTGGACAATATGAGATAAGTAGAGTGGACAATATGAGAGAAGTAAAATGGACAATATGAGATAAGTAGACTGGACAATATAAGATAAGTAGACTTGACAATATGAGATAAGTAGACTGGACAATATGAGATAAGTAGACTTGACAATATAAGATAAGTAGACTTGACAATATAAGATAAGTAGACTTGACAATATTAAATAAACAGACTTGACAATATAAGATAAGTAGACTTGACAATATAAAATAAACAGACTTGACAATATAAGATAAGTAGACTTGACAATATGAGATAAGTAGACTGGACAATATAAGATAAGTAGACTTGACAATATGAGATAAGTAGACTGGACAATATAAGATAAGTAGACTTGACAATATAAGATAAGTAGACTTGACAATATAAAATAAACAGACTTGACAATATAAGATAAGTAGACTTGACAATATAAAATAAACAGACTTGACAATATAAGATAAGTAGACTTGACAATATGAGATAAGTAGACTGGACAATATAAGATAAGTAGACTTGACAATATGAGATAAGTAGACTGGACAATATAAGATAAGTAGACTTGACAATATGAGATAAGTAGACTGGACAATATGAGATAAGTAGACTTGACAATATGAGATAAGTAGACTGGACAATATAAGATAAGTAGACTTGACAATATAAAATAAACAGACTTGACAATATAAGATAAGTAGACTTGACAATATAAGATAAGTAGACTTGACAATATGAGATAAGTAGACTGGACAATATAAGATAAGTAGACTGGACAATATAAGATAAGTAGAGTGGACAATATAAGACAAGTAGACTGGACAATATAAGACAAGTAGACTGGACAATATAAGACAAGTAGACTGGACAATATGACATAAGTAGACTGGACAATATGAGATAAGTAGAGTGGACCATATGAGATAAGTAGAGTGGACAATATGAGATAAGTAGAGTGGACAATATGAGATAAGTAGACTGGACAATATAAGATAAGTAGACTTGACAATATAAGATAAGTAGACTGGACAATATGGGATAAGTAGAGTGGACAATATGAGATAAGTAGAGTGGACAATATGAGATAAGTAGAGTGGACAATATGAGATAAGTAGACTGGACAATATGAGATAAGTAGAGTGGACAATATGAGATAAGTAGAGTGGACAATATGAGATAAGTAGACTGGACAATATAAGATAAGTAGACTTGACAATATGAGATAAGTAGACTGGACAATATGAGATAAGTAGACTTGACAATATAAGATAAGTAGACTTGACAATATAAGATAAGTAGACTTGACAATATAAGATAAGTAGACGTGACTCTCTCTGGGTAGGGAATGCGTGTGTGGGTGGGGAGAGGTGTGTGGTGTGTTGGTTGGGGATATTGTGTGAGTGAGGTATGCGTGTGTGGGTGGGGGATTTTTGTGGTATGTGAGTAGGAGGTATGTGGGGTGGATGGGTAAGGGTATCTGTGTGGGTGTGCGGTGGGAATATTGTGTGGTATCTTGGTGGGGGATATGTGTGTGGTGTGTAAGTGGGGATGTGTTGGTGAGGGGATATGTTTGTGTGTGGTGCGTGGGTTGGGAATAGTGCGTGGTAGGGGGTGTATGTGATGTGCGGGTGGGGGATTGCGTGGTGGGGTTTAGGTTAAGGCATGTGTGGGTGGGTGGAAGTTGTATGTGTGGGTGGTGGGGTGTGTGTGTGTGGATTGGGGATGTATGGGTGGTTAGGGAGGTGGATGGTGGGTGGGGGGGGGGGGGTAGGGACATGTCAGTTGGTGGGGATGTGTATGTATGGTTTGGGGATGTGTGAGTGAATGTGCGATGTGTGGGTTGGTGGGGGATTGTGTGCATGGGTGGGGAATATGTTGTCGATGGAGATGTGGCTAAGGGATGGGTGGTTTGAGGTGTGGGTGGGAAGAGGATGTGTGGGTTAAGATGTGGATGGGCGTGGGATGTGTGGGTTGGTGGGGGAATGTTTGTGGGTGGCGAGTGTTTTGGTTGGGGGATCAGGTGAGGGCAGTGTGTGTGGGTGGGGGATGTGCAGGAGGGGGATGGGTCGGTTGGTGGGTATGTATGTGTCCCTTGGTGTGCGTGTGTGTGGGTAGGTGGGGGTGTTTATGTGTCCCTTGGTGCGCGTGTGTGTGGGTAGGTGGGTTGTGTGGGTGGGTTATGTATGGATAGGTGGGAGATGGGCTTCATAACATGGTAATTAGCCTTGTTTATGTTTACAACATTCATTTCACAATGTTTATTTTTCTTCCTATGTAAATGTATAATGCTCTTGATGAACGAAAGACGAGTGATTGAAAGGGCCGAATGTAAGACGGGCCTGCGCGCTCAATTTGTGACCCTAATAAAGTTGATTTGATTTGATTTGATTTGATTTCTCTCTCCCTCTCTCTCTCTCTTTCTCTCTCTCTCACACACACACACACACAACACGCACACACATATATAGTGAACAATTATAATGAACAATTATAATGAATAATTATACCATTAAATGAATTATGGTGGCATATAGTCGATATGGATTAAGTATTGAAAGAGTTTTCGGTTAAATGTGTAGGGACTCATTGGAGTTTTCAGATCTGGAGGCAGACCATTCCATAAGTGAGCACCAGAATAGGCGAAACATGTTTTGTATAGGTCCAATCTAGGCTTTGAGACATGTAACAAATTTAGGCGCTTGCTGTTCATTGCATTAGATTGAATCAGCGCAGAAGATAACTCTGGGTATTTTGAGATATAATTTTATTCACTAATTTGGCTTTGTTGAAAAGGAAGCGCTTTTGAAGTGGTAGAAGTCTTAGATGACTGTACAAATTATTACTTTCAACGTGCTTTATGCTAGAAACCAGACGAATAGCGCGGTTTTGAAGAGAACATAGTCGTTTTAAATTAGATTTAGGGCAACCATCCCAACTGTGGAACAGTAATCGAGATGTGATTGGATATAGCATGTATAGAATATTTTTCGTGTGCTTTCGTCCAGGGAGTGCTGAATTTTAGCAAGTTGGTAAACTTTTTGTGCTATTTTCTTGGTAAGAGCGTGAAACATGAGAGCTCCAGTTCAAATGGCTGTCAATTAAAAGACCTAGTGTTTTATGTTCAGTCACATTAACTATAGGTAACGAGCCCATGCGGAGTTCGAGTGGTGGTCCAGTTATGGCTAGTGTCTGTAGTTTCTTGTCTGGTCGTTATTAGCATGGATTTGGTTTTGTCGATGTTAATTTGCATGCGGTTTTCATTGCTCCATCTAGTAAGATTATCAAGTTCCTTTTGTAAAGAATTCTCTAATTCACTACGGTTTTCTTGACTAGTATATATAGTACAGTCGTCTGCAAATAGATCACAAGTGTATTGATATATAAAGGAAGATCATTAATATAAACTGCAAAAGCAGCGGACCCTAGTATTGAGCCCTGAGGCACACCAATATTAAGTTGTGTGGGTCTTGATAGACAGTTGTTGAAGGACACGACTTGTTGTCTGTCGATAGAAATGACGTAATTATGTTCACCATGTTGGTGCTTGTCTTCATTTGTTTTAGTTTTCTAATTAAAATATCGTGATCTACGATATCAAAAGACATATAGATAAGACATATAGAGAAAATGAAATAAGACAGCAGACTAGACAAGATAGACTAGACAAGATAAGACAAATTGTTTTGATGAGACAGCATAAATAGACTAGATGAAATAATTCTTGTAGAGAAAATGAGATAAGACAGTACACCAGACAAGATAAGTAGACTAGACAAGATAGACCAGACAAGATAAGACAAATAGCTTTGATGAGACAAAATAGACTAGATGATGAGAGACAAGCAGACAAGATGAGGTAAGACAAATTGACTAGATAAAATAGACGGCAGACTAGAGATGAGAGACAAGCAGACAAGATGGGGTAAGACAAATTCCCTAGATGAAAAAATACAGGCAGACTAATGATGGAGACAACAGACAAGATGAGGTAAGACAAATTGACTAGATGAAAAAAGACAGGCAGACTAGATGATGAGAGACAAGCAGACAAGATGAGGTAAGACAAATTGACTAGATGAAAAAAGACAGGCAGACTAGATGATGAGAGACAAGCAGACAAGATGAGGTAAGACAAATTGACTAGATGAAAAAAGACAGGAAACAAATGATAGAGACAAGCAGACAAGATGAGGTAAGACAAATTGACTAGATGAAATAAGACAGGCAGACTAGATGAAATAAGACAGGCAGACTAGATGAAATAAGACAGGCAGACTAATGAAATAAGACAGGCAACTAATAAAATAAACAGGCGACTAGATGAAATAAGACGGGCAGACTAATGAAATAAGACAGGCGACTAGTGAAAATAAGACAGGCAACTAATGAAATAAACAGCAGACTAGATAAAATAAAAAAGGCAGACTAGATAAAATAAGACGGCAGACTAGATGAAATAAGACGCAGATAGATAAATAAGAAGGCAGACTAGTAAATAGACAGGCAACTAATGAAAAAAGACAGGCAGACTAGATGAAATAAGACAGGCAGACTAGATGAAATAAGACAGGCAGACTAGATGAAATAAGACAGGCAGACTAGATGAAATAAGACAGGCAGACTAGATGAAATAAGACAGGCAGACTAGATGAAATAAGACAGGCAGACAAATGAAATAAGACAGGAAACTAATGAATAAGACAGGCAGACTGATAAATAAGACGGCAGACTAGATAAATAGACAGGCAGACTAGATTGAATAACAGGCAGACTAGTGAAATAATACGGCAGACTAGATAATAAACAGGCAACTAGATGAATAAGACAGGCAGACTAGATAAAATAAACAGGCGACTAGATGAATAAGACAGCAGACTAGTTTTAAATAAAGGCAGACTAGATGAAATAAGAAAGGCAGCTAATGAACTAAGACAGGCAGACAAATGAAATAAGACAGCGACTAGATAAAATAAGACAGGCAGACAAATAAAAAAAGACAGGCGACTAATGAAAAAACAGCAGACAGATGAAATAAGACAGGCAGACTAGATGAAATAAGACAGGCAGACTAGATGAAATAAGACAGGCAGACTAGATGAAATAAGACAGGCAGACTAGATGAAATAAGACAGGCAACTAATGAAATAAACGGCAAACTAATGAAAAGACAGGCAGACTAGATGAAATAAGACGGCAGACTAGAGGAAAAAAGCGGCAGACTAATGAAATAAAACAGGCAGACTAATGAATAAGACAGGCAGACTGGTGAAAAAGACGGCAATAGATGAAATAAACAGGCAGACTAGATGATGAGGACAGGCAGACAAATGAAAAAAGACATCAAACTAAATGAAAAAAGACGGGCAGACTAGATGAAATAAACAGGCAGACTAGATATAGAGACAGGCAGACTAGGAAAATAAGCAGGCAGACTATATAAAATAAGACAGGCAGACTAAAAATAAGACAGGCAGACTAGATGAAAAAAGACGGCGACTAGATGAAATAAGACAGACAGACTAGAGAAATAAGACAGGCAGCTAGATAAAAAAGACAGGCGACGATGAAATAAGACAGGAAACTAGATGAAAAAAGACAGGCAGACAGATGAAAAAAGACAGGCAGACTAATAAATAGACAACAGACTAGATAAATAAGACCAGGCAGACTAGATGAAATAAGACAGCAGACTAATGAAATAAGACAGACAGACTAGATGAAATAAGACAGGCAGACTAGATGATCAACAAAACAAATTCAGATAGGAGGAGTAGCCAGTGAAAGGAGTAGTCCATATCTATCATATCTATCATATCTATCATATCTATCATATCTATCATATCTATCATATCTATCATATCTATCATATCTATCATATCTATCATGCACTAGGACCTGGAACAGCACTGTGTGGTCCAACACATGGAAGAGAATATCATGCACTAGGCCCTGGAACAGCACTGTGTGGTCCAACACATGGAAGAAAATATCATGCACTAGGACCGGAACGCACTGTGTGGCCCAACACATGGAAGAGAATATCATCCTGGGACCGGGAACGCACTGTGTGGCCCAAACCTGGAAGAGAATATCATGCACTGGGCCTGGAACGCACTGTGTGGCCCAAACACATGGAAGAGAATATCATGCACTAGGACCTGGAACAGCACTGTGTGGTCCAACACATGGCAGAGAATATCCTGCACTAGGACCTGGAACAGCACTGTGTGGTCCAACACATGGAAGAGAATATCATGCACTAGGGACCTGGAACAGCACTGTGTGGTCCAACACATGGAAGAGAATATCATGCACTAGACCTGGAACAGCACTGCGGTGGTCCAACACATGGAAGAGAATATCATGCACTAGGACCTGGAACAGCACTGTGTGGTCCAACACATGGAAGAGAATATCATGCACTAGGACCTGGAACAGCACTGTGTGGTCCAACACATGGAAGAGAATATCATGCACTAGGACCTGGAACAGCACTGTGTGGTCCAACACATGAAGAGAATATCATGCACTAGGACCTGGAACAGCACTGTGTGGTCCAACACATGGAAGAGAATTCATGCACTAGGACCTGGAACAGCACTGTGTGGTCCAACACATGGAAGAGAACATCATGCACTAGACCTGGAACAGCACTGTGTGGTCCAACACATGGAAGAGATATCATGCACTAGGACCTGGAACAGCACTGTGTGGTCCAACACATGGAAGAGAACATCATGCACTAGGACCTAGAACAGCACTGTGTGGTCCAACACATGGAAGAGAACATCATGCACTAGGACCTGGAACAGCACTGTGTGGTCCAACACATGGAAGAGAACATCATGCACTAGGACCTGGAACAGCACTGTGTGGTCCAACACATGGAAGAGAACATCATGCACTAGGACCTGGAACAGCACTGTGTGGTCCAACACATGGAAGAGACATCATGCACTAGGACCTGGAACAGCACTGTGGTGGTCCACACACATGGAAGAGAACATCATGCACTAGGACCTGGAACAGCACTGTGTGGTCCAACAACATGGAAGAGAACATCATGCACTAGGACCTGAGAACAGCACTGTGTGGTCAACACATGGAAGAGAACATCATGCACTAGGACCTGGAACAGCACTGTGTGGTCCAACACATGGAAGAGAACATCATGCACTAGGACCTGGAACAGCACTGTGTGGTCCAACACATGGAAGAGAACATCATGCACTAGGACCTGGAACAGCACTGTGTGGTCCAACACATGGAAGAGAACATCATGCACTAGGACCTGGAACAGCACTGTGTGGTCCAACACATGGAAGAGAACATCATGCACTAGGACCTGGAACAGCACTGTGTGGTCCAACACATGGAAGAGAACATCATGCACTAGGACCTGGAACAGCACTGTGTGGTCCAACACATGGAAGAGAACATCATGCACTAGGACCTGGAACAGCACTGTGTGGTCCACACATGGAAGAGAACATCATGCACTAGGACCTGGAACAGCACTGTGTGGTCCAACACATGGAAGAGAACATCATGCACTAGGACCTGGAACAGCACTGTGTGGTCCAACACATGGAAGAGAACATCATGCACTATGTATGAGGACCTGGAACAGCACTGTGTGGTCCAACACATGGAAGAGAATATCATGCACTAGGACCTGGAACAGCACTGTGTGGTCCAACACATGGAAGAGAATATCATGCACTAGGACCTGGAACAGCACTGTGTGGTCCAACACATGGAAGAGAATATCATGCACTAGGACCTGGAACAGCACTGTGTGGTCCAACACATGGAAGAGAATATCATGCACTAGGACCTGGAACAGCACTGTGTGGTCCAACACATGGAAGAGAACATCATGCACTAGGACCTGGAACAGCACTGTGTGGTCCAACACATGGAAAGAGAACTATCATGCACTAGGACCTGGAACAGCACTGTGTGGTCCAACACATGGAAGAGAACATCATGCACTAGGACCTGGAACAGCACTGTGTGGTCCAACACATGGAAGAGAACATCATGCACTAGGACCTGGAACAGCACTGTGTGGTCCAACACATGGAAGAGAACATCATGCACTAGGACCTGGAACAGCACTGTGTGGTCCAACACATGGAAGAGAACATCATGCACTAGGACCTGAACAGCACTGTGTGGGATCCAACACATGGAAGAGAACATCATGCACTAGGACCTGGAACAGCACTGTGTGGTCCAACACATGGAAGAGAACATCATGCACTAGGACCTGGAACAGCACTGTGTGGCCAACACATGAGAGAGAACTCACATGCACTATGTATGAGGACCTGGAACAGCACTGTGTGGTCCAACACATGGAAGAGAACATCATGCACTACGGGACCTGGAACAGCACACTGTGTGGTCCACACATGGAAGAGAAAATCAATGCACTATGTATGAGGACCTGGAACAGCACTGTGTGGTCCACACATGGAAGAGAACATCATGCACTAGGACCTGGAACAGCACTGTGTGGTCCAACACATGGAAGAGAACATCATGCACTATGTATGAGGACCTGGAACAGCACTGTGTGGTCCAACACATGGAAGAGAACATCATGCACTATGTATGAGGACCTGGAACAGCACTGTGTGGTCCAAAACATGGAAGAGAACAATCTACATCTGTCACAGTCTACGTTATACCTATGAGATAAATGTCAAGGGTGACTAGCAGATAGGGCTTGCATGAATTAACACAACTATTTGCAGTTGCCATGGTCCAGTTGATACAGGCCTGGAACATGGCACAAATTGGTAACAAGCGCGGTCTACAGGAGGAGACTGTGCGAAGTGACCTACCACGGCATTGGTCACAAAAGCATGAAAAGTATGCAAGACGTTTTGCGTGAGGGCAAAACGTCACCTTAAGCAGTTGGACTAGAGCTATGGTCAGTGTCGGACCTAATTCTGAGATGAGTAGAATGGCCACATAATGAGCCCCTACTTTTGTAATTAGAATGTGTTAAATTGTAGTCTCTGAATATTGTATTTATGTGAAACGTGGTGAACATGATAATGTAATTCGTATCATATTCGGAGACAAAGAGAAGTATAGAACTATACCTGTGTTGAGTTATTCCGGACATGTTGAGTCTGTTCTAAATTACTAGTTGTTGGGAATAACCCAGTGAAAGAACTTAAACTTAATTCAAGACATGAGAGAATTAATCACAATGAGAAGATCACAGCACCGCCAGTCAGAAGGGTCGCTTAAAAAAAAAAAAACAGTCTGAAGGGTGTGGTCCAGAAAGGATGCACAGAAACGTGAGCAGTCAGAAAGGTAAATTGACGGTTGGCGCCACGGAGAGTTTCCTCCATTTGATTGTAGCGCTGTGGCGTGATCAGCTTTATCAACCCAAAGATGATCTATTCCTGTATATTTGCCAGTGACAGTCAACACACGCACATCAGCCGTAGGCGATAGTATTATGAACAATGAATCCTAAGTCACCTGTAATAAGACGAGCCAAATCGCCCTATAGCACTATGGGGGTTCATCCAAGATTTGAACCCGGGACCTCTCGCAGCAGTGACCCAAGAGGATGAGTGAACATGTATGTTTAGTAAAGCTTAGTTTGGTTAGTTAAACCTAGATGAGTTTTGTTGAAATGAATTAAGGTTTGTGTTTGATTTATGTTCAAGAAAAAAAGTATTTATGACAAAAATGTAACTATAAATTCGAAACATCAACTATAATTTGACCGGTGTAGAAAACTATCTTTAATGTTCATCAACAACAGACAGAGATCAAGAGTTCCTGGAAGCAGAGGCACGTGTCGACCAGCACACAGATGGACACTGACGTCACCTTGGGCATGAGGACATAGGTCACTGACGTCACCTTGGGCATGAGGACATAGGACACTGATGATACCTTGGGCATGAGAACACAGGATACTGACAATACCCCTTGGGCATAACGACACAGGACACTGACAATACCTTGGGCATGAGGACACAGGACACTGACAATACCTTGGGCATGAGGACACAGGACACTGACAATACCTTGGGCATGAGGACACAGGACACTGACAATATCTTGGGCATAAGGACACAGGACATGAGGCTGGGAAATGACAAAGGATGGTTATGTCAGTTCTCTTGTGCAACATCCCGTGTGTTGACTCTCTGCAACGAAAACTGTTCATCCTCATGCATTCCTGCTTGTTGAGTGGTCAACTGTGACCTAATGTCCTGGTGTGGTTGCTATGTTCGTGCTTGGAGTGTCTCTACACTGAAACCCTAAGAGAACACACTGACCCAGCAAGGTAACAGTTGAACCCTGACAGTGGCCTAAACAAGATAAGACAAAGCAGGATAAGATACCACAAATCAAATCATGACAAAACAAGAATGGAAGGACACATTCAAACCCTACCTCTAACATACCTGTGCAGGATTTAAATAGCCCCGGAAGCTCCTCAGCAACAGCTCCCCATCGTTACTCCCACTCTTTCTGTTGGCAATGACGATCAGCGGTGTCCAGAGTCCCACCTTGAGATGGCGGACATTTTTAATGATCAAATGTCTCTGCCTCGTGCCCTTCACCCCCACCCACTTAACCTCCAAACAGGTCGGAGGGACAATAAACTGTTGGTACTTGCCGAGATCACATGTGTCGGTTTTGGCAGCACACGAATCATGCACAGTGTTCTTGCACCAGGCACAGCGCAGATCACTCAAGGAAAATTCCACTCCGCAATCTTCCCCACAAACCATACACTCGCTGTAGTTCGGCAAATTCCCTCTCACCCAGTGATGCTTCATGACAGTATCCTTGGTAGCGACAGTCTTGCAAGGAATTCTCTTGTTGGCTTCTTTCATTTTACTGTCATCAACACAGATCCCGCATGTGTCGCACTGAGCCCCGTGGATCAACCGAGTCTCCTCCACATTACAGTAGGTGGTGGAAGTGAACATATCCACCATGACGAACCTGTGACCCTTGGTGGGATCTCTCACCGGGATGGAGTAGTGCCGCAGCCGGTATTTTCGGTACAAGGTCATCGCCGTGGCGACAACCCCTAGCAAAGTCAGCATGATTGCCAGTGACAAGCTCAGGTCATCCATCTGTGAACACAACCACACACAATGAAATCGTAATCAACATTATATCCATGGTCTTGAGATACAAAGGGTCATTTCATTAGTCATTTTAATCAATTAGTCAAATAATATATTTCCTCTTCAGAGCCGTTATCTGTTAAAATGTACACAAAATATTCCCCATTCTGTAGTTGCGTAAACCATTTAACTGATTCAGTGCCATAGGATAATTAATTGTAGCAAGTGACGCTCCATAGCTGCCATGGGTTTATATACAGAAGTTTTCCCTATGCAAACCCCTTTAATTTGATAAATCATACAACATGTCTGCTACCATATTAACAATATCATAACAGTGATACACATCTACTTCCCATTTTCCACCATCCATTTTTGTTTTGTTTTTTTTGCCACTGAATCAGTTAAACAAATTACTACTGCATTGTATTTGCACAGACAGCCAGCCAGCCAGCCAGCCAGAGATACATAATGACAACCGTGTACATAAACCAAGGACACTTTTACACTTATTACAGTGTACTGGACACATGGTGGAAGATCCACTCTGTGAAGACCAACTGGCACATGGCGGGTGACGTGCATAGTGTCCCGCTGGCTGCTGTCACTTCTCACGAAATGTCCTGGTAGATTATTATAGGATGAGTTGATCTGAGAGCCCAGGATCAGTTGTCACAATCTGCCCTGACGCGGAATCAAACTAATTGGCCAGCCGGCGCACACCTAGTCACTACAGTTTTGCCACTCCCATCAATGAGTTACATCAATAATTTTAACACAAACTAATACCATAGACCATTTACATTAATAACTTACAACAACCATACCAAAGGACACACAAAGCTTCACCCATAACTTGACAAAGAAAACCAGACAAATGAACAGAGTGAAACTTGCCGTAATAAACTCCCGCCACCTAGTGCCCTTCACCGACTAAATGTGTGTCCATGACATGGCTGTATGCTCCACCCAATTAGAGCAGATATCACCAGCTCCATCATTTCAACATGCACCAATACTCTCTGCAATCTTGACTTCTGCAAAGGATTTCACAAATCATCAACAGATCTAAAAAAACACTGGTCCCAGAGACAGAAATCATTCATGAAGTACTGAATCATTTTCACTTGTCCTTGTGCTTGTCCAGCCTGTTTCATTCTTTCAGCCCCAAGCTACTTGCGTTTGACTTCTACCCATACATCTTAACCATCTAATAATATACGGTCATAGTTGTATGTTTGATCAGATCTTCTTCTTCTTCTTCTTCTTCTTCTTCTTCGTTCATCCGGAGTTTTTTTTTCAGATGTGATTGCGTTGTGCCTGTTTACAGCAGAGCTGCGTTCTTGCGCCGTTAGGCCGACACATCCGAATTCTGCGGGCATTTGTTGACCGGGTTAACCTTCCCGGGGGTTTCTTAGGACGTTTGACTCTCACTGTTGTGGTGTTATCCCCCATCCCTAGCTGGCCCATATAGAACAGCCAAAGATCCTGGTCAGCCCTCAAGGGAAGGCAGGGGCAGACCATGGGCATTCCCCGCCATCCAAGGAGGCTTCCATACTTGCAGAGCCGATACATAGCGCTCTGATACTGGGCTCACCCAAGGAATCATCACGTCCTGCACATGGCTGCTTAGCCTCACTTCCGTATATTGGGCCTTCCGTTCACCATAGGCTGTTCTTCCGGAAACCAGAAGTATGCAGTCTGCAGATGACATCCACACAGTGAGCTTTCGATTCGGACTTTCCATGTAATGGATTTGCTATCCAAGCAATATTCCATTTCGTGCCACTAGGACACTTTTCCACCTTTTATGAAGCCCACACAGTGGGCTTTTGATTCAGACTTTCCACGTAATGGATTTGCTATCCAAGCAATATTCCATTTCATGCCACTAGGACACTTTTCCACCTTTTATGAAGCCCACACAGTGGGCTTTTGATTCGGACTTTCCACGTAATGGATTTGCTATCCAAGCAATATTCCATTTCATGCCACTAGGACACTTTTCCACCTTTTATGAAGCCCACACAATGGGCTTTTGATTCGGACTTTCCTCGTAATGGATTTGCTATCCAAGCAATATTCCATTTCGTGCCACTAGGACACTTTTCCACCTTTTATGAAGCCCACACAGCGAGCTTTCGATTTGGACTTTCCACATAATGGATTTGCTATCCAAGCAATATTCCATTTCATGCCTCTGGGTCTTCATGCACCTTTAAATGTCAACCTGTATGTAGTTAAAGTAAGCTGCGGTCAACTTGAGCTTGTTGATATCTCCATAGAGCTTGTCCTCAAATGAAGCAGGTGTGGGCCAAAATATCTTTCTCTGTTCTGCATACGTTGGGCAATCCTGCAGCAAATGTTTTGCTGTCATTTTTCCAGTTCTACAATTACATTCATCGGTATCTCCTATCTTTAGTTTATTGAACAAGTGGTATTTCAGCCTGTTATGTCCTGTGCGGAGTCTGAAGATTGCTACTTGTTCTCTTCGGTCGAGTTTGTAATATGCATAATCCTTATGGTGGCCTACGTGCTCTGATTCCCATTTGGTTCTATAAGTGCTTTTTATCAACCTCTTTGCCTCATTATAGGTTATGTCTATGTCAGGCTGTGGTAGTCGTCCGCCCTCTTTTGCCAGTCTGTCAGCCTCTTCGTTTCCAGGTATACTGCAATGTGATGGGATCCACTGTATTACAACTTTTTTGGATTTCTGGCATAGACCATGGAGTGCTGCTCTTAGGTCAGTTAGTTCTGTGCTGTTATTGCTCTTCAGTATTGAGACAGCTGACTTTGCATCTGTGAAGATAGCTATTTGCTTCTCTTTATTTTCCTCCATCAGGAGCATTTCTGCTGCAGTTTTCAGAGCCTCTACCTCCGCTTTGAAGTTACTTGAAAATTTTCCAGTTGCCATTGAATGTGTTTTTTTCACTCCATTTTTTAAATTTAGGAGAATTCCTCCTCCTCCATTCTCTATTGAATTTTTGGCTGATCCATCTGTATATGCATGGGTCCAATTCCTGCTTGGGTAATGTTCTTTTATGTAGTTTAGGGTTATTTCTCTTCTTTCGGTTTCATGCTGAGTGTTCTTTTTCTCAATACCAGGAATGTTTTCTATCATCTCAGGCAGTTGCTGCTGTCTCCAAGCTGGGAACTTGTGTGCATTGTGTATGGGCTTGACTGTTGATATGTTAAGTATAGGATCTGCCCTAATCCTTCGTTTTGCAGTTTCTACAAAGTTGCTACGCTTCAGTCTTCCCTTTCCAAAACCATTAAATCTGTTGTACATAGGGTGGTCTGTCAATCTTCTAAATTTTTCTGCTTGTTGCTGGGCTCTGCTATCTCTTCTATCCTGCATTGGTTGTAAACAAGTGATCTTTTCTAGTTCATTAATAGGCGTTGTCTTCAGGCTTCCAGTTATGATTCGCATTCCTTGGTTTTGGACTCTACTTATTTTGTTAAAGTTTGACTTAGCTGCTGTTGCCCAAGCTGCAATGCCATATTCCAGTACTGGCCTCACCCGTCCAGTATATAACTTCTTGAGAACTTTCTCATCTGCTCCCCACGTTGTACCAGCAAGCTTTTTCATGATTGCCATTCTCTGCCTTGCTCTTGTTCGATTTTTCTCAACCTGTGTCTTCCATGTCAGGCGACGATCAAAGGTGACTCCTAGATAGTTTGGATTTTCTTCATGTCGCAATATTTTTCCATTCAATACCAGCTTAGGTTGCTGAGTTTTATTTGAGAGGGAGAACACTGTGCTTGTTGTTTTCTCCTCACTTATCTTCACTAGCCATGATTTTGACCAGTCCTCTAGCGCTAATAAGGCTTGCTGTATTCTGCTGTTAGCTGTACTAATATATTCTTCAGATGTCCATATGGCTAGGTCATCTGCAAAGGAGGATGTGTGTACTCTGGCTGGAAAATTTTCTGTGATGTCATTTATATATGCTAGGAATAATGTTGGTGAAAGAACTCCTCCTTGGGGGACACCTTGCTCCAGCAGCATCATTTTGCTTGTTTGTCCTTGTACTTTTGTCCTGGCAGTTCTGTTCTCAAGGTAGTGGCTGATCCATTTATACATTTTTCCACAAACATGCATGTTTTGCAGTTTTACTTTCAGTCCTTCCTTCCATACTTTATCAAATGCTTTTTCTAAATCTATCCAGACTGCTAGTGTGTGCTTTTTCTCTTGGAAGGCATCCTCTATTTCCTGAGCTATATAGGTTATTTGATCTTCAGTGGATCTGTACTTTCTGAATCCTGCTTGGTGTGGTGTTAAGAGTTTGTTTTCTTCCAGATGCCATGTTAGCCTGCCATTGATAATGCGTTCCATTAATTTTCCTACACAGCTAAGTAGACTGATAGGTCGATAGCCATTTGGTTCTTCCAGGTCTTTTCCTTTCTTTGGGACTGGTATTAGTATAGCTTCCTTCCATGCCTGTGGGACTATTCCTCTCTTCCAGCTGTTATTTAGGACTGCTAGTAGTTTCTTCTTTGCCTTGGTGCCTAGTCCTATTAGCATTTCATTTGTGATTCCATCCTTTCCTGGTGATTTCTTCTTTTTTAGGGTATTCATTGCCTGTTCCATTTCTTCCATTGTTAGATTTGCCATCATATATTCTGCTGCTGTCTCTGTATTTCTATGATGTATCTGTTTGTCTTTGATTGCTTTCTTCTGTTCGGTTGTAATATCAATGTGGTTTGCATTTGCATAGTGTTCCATTAGTGCATTTGCAGCCTTTTTTCCTGTAAGCAAGGCATTTCCTTGTTTAATTGTTATTTGTTTGTTTCTAGGTCCTTCATTGTTCATGGCTTTCACTAGTTTCCATAGTTTGTTTCCATCCCTGTCAAAATTCAGGTTTTCTGTTTTTTCCCTCCAACAATCTCTTGTTGTTTGATTTACTGTTCTTTTATATTTTGCTGAGATGGCTTTGAGAGAGATGTTCGCTTCAATTGTTTGTTCTCTCTCTGCTGTCTTCCTGGCATCTTCAACTTTGTCCTCCAAACTTTGTAGTTCTTCAGTCCAGTATGGTTTGTAATTTTTCCTCGCTCCTCTTGGAATGGACTCAGTGGCTGCCTGTATTATCGCTCTGTTTAGACTTTCCACCATTTGCTTTATGTTGCCATATCGTGTATTTATGTTTTCACAATATTTGTCTGTTAGTATGGCAAATCTGTCCCAATCTGCTCGTTTGTAATTCCAGCGGGGCAAGGGCTTTTGCTCCTGTGGAACATACTCCATATTCATTACAAGCTTGATTGGTCTGTGGTCACTACCTGCTAATTGGTCCAGCACATGGCGATCGATTTTGTGGAGGATGTCTCCTGTGCAGAAAGCTAAGTCTGGAGTAGAAGTGGTAAGCCATCTTCTGGAGTAGAAGCTCGGTGTGTCATCCGCTTTGTTGAGTAGATGGAGATTTGAGTCTATTTCCCAGTCCTCCAATTCATCTCCTCTTTTGTCAGTATCTGGGTATCCCCATCTTTCTGAACGGCTATTAAAGTCTCCGACAATAATGCAGTTTGTGTCAGTTATTTTCATGTTTGAGAGTGTAAGGTCCTTATCTGCTGGGCTATACAGATTGTAGATTCTTATTTTCACGTCCTTTATCATTATATCAACACCTATAATTTCCGTTTGGTTGTCAGAGATCACAGATACTTCGCTGCAAGGTATTGTATTTCGTGTAAGTATTAGAACTCCTCCTTTGTGTCCTTCGCGGTCGAAACGTGTGGCCTGATATCCTCTGACTGAGAATTTGTGATTGGCGTTGAGGTGTGTCTCTTGAATGCATGCCACATCTATTCTATCTTTATGAAGACGCTGTGTTAGGGAGTCTTTCTTCTTGTAAACTCCTTCGGCATTCCACTGTAGTATGTTGAGTGTCCGGGGTATTTGGTCAATAGCTCTTAACCTACTCCTCTGTGCCTTGACTCCACAGCACAGGGGAAGGTGACCACCAGTAGTCATGGGTGGACCCCCTCGAGGCAGGGGGCCCGGCACTATCGCCGCCTGATGGGACTTCACGGGATTAGCACCATAACGATTAATTTTGATTTGTGACATCATGAATTAAGTTACGTTGCACTGCTTTGTCAAGCCTGTGGCTCAGTACATCCGATTTCGACAAGCATTTATTCGGGATGCTTTCCCTAGCCTTTGACTGTCCCCAGTCTACCTACAAGGCAGCAGGTTTCACGTTGCACTGCTTTGTCAAGCCTGTGGCTCAGTACATCCGATTTCGACAAGCATTTATTCGGGATGCTTTCCCTAGCCTTTGACTGTCCCCAGTCTACCTACAAGGCAGCAGGTTTGTGTGTCTCTTTGTCTGGTCCCTCTCCCTTGACCTGTCCGACATGGGTGGCCCTACCAGTAGCTGTGCTACCGTCGGCATAGCTCTTGGGGTCATTGGGACGCACAAGCCCCTCTACCTCGTCACAGTGGACACACAGCAGAGGGGTGATCAGATCATACCACAGAAATCTGGCTGTTCCATAAGTCACTTCTGTGTATGTTCTATACAATGTATGTTTGTTTAGCATCTTTGAAAGTAATGCCCTGGTAATGTTTAATAGTCATTATTTCCACATTTGGACATCTGCAAAACCTCTGACAATAAATACGTCACATCATACCAGTACAGGGATTTTTTTTTTACAACACTCTGCGTTTATAGAAAGGTATTTTCATTTACATGAAAATGGAAATTGTTGAAAACATGATTACAATGACGATTGAATACTGATAACAAGACATAAACTTGGCCATTATATGAGATAATCATTGGAATTCAGCTGCTCATGACCTCTGAAGGGAACCCATCATCATCAATACAAATAAAGTCTTTAAGTCCAACATTATCACTACAACTATTGTGTTATCAGCCCAACATTCAGTCTTAGAATCTTGGCCAGCTCTAACTAGAGGCAGTGCCAGCTCTAGATAGAGGCAGAGTAGAGTGTCAACCAGCTCTAGACAGAGGTGGAATAGAGTGTTGGCCAGCTCTAGACAGAGGGAGAGTGTTGGCCAGCTCTAGGCAGAGGGAGAGTGTTGGCCAGCTCTAGACAGAGGGAGAGTGTTGGCCAGCTCTAGACAGAGGCATAGTGTTGGCCAGCTCTAGACAGAGGCAGAGTGTTGGCCAGTTCTAACTAAAGGTTGAGTAGAGCGTTGGCAAGCTCAAGATAGAGGCAGAGTAGAGTGTTGGCCAGCTCTAGCTAGAGGTGGAGTAGAGTGTTGGCAAGCTTTAGCTAGAGGTGGAGTAGAGTGTTGGCCAGCTTTAGCTAGAGGCAGAGTAGAGTGTTGGCCAGCTTTAGCTAGAGGCAGAGTAGAGTGTTGGCCAGCTTTAGCTAGAGGCAGAGTAGAGTGTTGGCCAGCTTTAGCTAGAGGCAGAGTAGAGTGTTAGCCAGTTTTAGCTAGAGGCAGAGTAGAGTGCTGGCCAGTTTTAGCTAGAGGTGGAGTAGAGTGTTGGCCAGTTCTAGATAGAGGTGGAGTAGAGTGTTGGCCAGCTTTTAGCTAGAGGTGGAGTAGAGTGTTGGCCAGCTTTAGCTAGAGGTGGAGTAGAGTGTTAGCCAGCTTTAGCTAGAGGTGGAGTAGAGTGTTGGCCAGCTCTAGATAGAGGTGGAGTAGAGTGTTGGCCAGCTTTAGCTAGAGGTGGAGTAGAGTGTTGGCCAGATTTAGCTAGAGGTGGAGTAGAGTGTTGGCCATCTTTAGCTAGAGGCAGAGTGTCGGCCAGCTCTAACTAGAGGTGGAGTAGAGTGTTGGCCAGCTTTAGCTAGAGGCAGAGTAGAGTGTTGGCCAGCTTTAGCTAGAGGCAGAGTAGAGTGTTGGCCAGCTCTAGCTAGAGGTGGAGTAGAGTGTTGGCCAGCTCTAGCTAGAGGCAGAGTGTCGGCCAGCTCTAACTAGAGGTGGAGTAGAGTGTTGGCCAGCTTTAGCTAGAGGTGGAGTAGAGTGTTGGCAAGCTTTAGCTAGAGGCAGAGTAGTGTTGGCCAGCTTTAGCTAGAGGCAGAGTAGAGTGTTGGCCAGCTCTCATTCTTGGGCAGCTTTCGTTGGAGGTGGAATAGTCTTGGATAGCTCTAGATAGAGGTGGAGTAGAATTTTGAACAGCTCTTGGTGGAGGTGGAGTAGAGCCTTGGTCAGTTTTAGATGGAGGTGGAGTAGAGATCTGGCCAGTTATAGATGGGGGTGGAGTAGAGATCTGGCCAGTTATAGATGGGGGTGGAGTAGAGATCTGGCCAGTTCTAGATGGGGGTGGAGTAAAGATCTGGTCATTTCTAGATGGGGGTGGAGTAGAGATCTGGCCAGTTCTAGATGGGGGTGGAGTAAAGATCTGGTCATTTCTAGATGGGGGTGGAGTAGAGATCTGGCCAGTTATAGATGGAGGTGGAGTAGAGATCTGGCCAGTTCTAGATGGGGGTGGAGTAAAGATCTGGTCATTTCTAGATGGGGGTGGACTCCCCCGATGTGTCTCCACCTTGCCGTGGTGGGGGAGCTTGCGTGTCCCATTGACCCCATCTGCTTGCCGATGGATGAAAACTACATATCGGACAGCTTATGGGTTAGGGACCAGACTAAGAGAGACACAACCTGCTGCTCTGCAGGTAGACTGAGGATAGCAGTCAATAGACTAAATCAGGTACACGAAGGCAGAAGACCTTGGTCCGGACAAAACTCTAAGGCTCCCTGTCGAGGGCTGTGGCTGAACGCCTCTAAGCCCTCGGATCTGAGAGCCAGGCCGATACCCACCTACCGAAAAATAGAGGTTAGATACTGAGCAAGCTACATGCTCAGGTCTGATACATGTTCAAAGGCTCTCAGCTGGGGGATATGAGGGATTCCCGGATGAGAGGGCCTGGCCGTTTCTCGTTCACTGCTGCACGAAGGTAAGGTGCTGAGCCGGCAGCACATGTAGCCTACCTCGTGAGCGAGTACAAAATGTCAGAAAAGTGCCCCAGTCGAAGGAAATGGTTACGAAAACTGTCTGTATCTAACTCATAGAGAGTGTAGACAAAAGTGGAAGAACGTCTCAATGACGCGAAATGGAACGCACGGCGAGCGAACCTATTGCGTGGTCCGAAGTCAAAAGCAAAAGCTTACCGAGTGGATGTCGCTCGCAGTCTGACTGCTCCTGGTGTGTGCTTGAGCGACCAGTGGCAAGCGAGATGCCCAACACATGGAAGTGAGGAACTAAAGCAGCCATGAGCAGGACGTGGCAACTCCTCGGGTGAGCCCAGTCTCAGAGCAATATGTGCCGGCTCTGCAATTATGGAAGCCTCCTTGGATAGCGAGGGAATGCCCATGGTCTGCCCCTGCCTTCCCTTGAGGGCCGACCGCGATATCGTTGATCGTCCTATCTTGACCAGCTGAGATGTGGGCGACATCACAACAGTCTAACGTGCCTCAAAACCAGAGGAAGGCTAACCTCATTAAAAAATGCCCGCCGGAAGTCGGAAGTGTCGTCCTACGGGTGGCAAACTAAAAATTGACACTACGCAATTACGTCCGAGTGAAATGTCTCGTCCGAATGTCTCTCGTGCTAGGAACAGCTCTGACTACCTAGTTTCCGAATGCCGCTCTTTTCGAAACAGCTCTGACTAGGTAGTTTTCCAAATGTCTGTCGTGCCTGGAACAGCTCTGACGGGCGCAACGACAAGCACATGTCCGAAAACTCGCTGAGTGGATACCGTCTGCAAACCTGTCTGGTTTGTGCGGGAATGGCCCGGGGCAAACGAAATGACCAATATATTGAAGTGAGGATTTAAAGCAGCCATGAGCAGGACGTGACGATTCCCTCGGTAAACCCAGCACCAGGGCGCTATGTGTCGGCCCTGCAACTATGGAAGCAACCTTGGATGGCGGAAAATGCAATGGACTGTCCCTTCCTTCCTTTGAGGGAAGACCGTTGTCTTCGACCGTTCCAACTTGGCCAGCTGGGTTGTAGATGGCACCACAAAAGTGAGTCTCCCAGGAATGCTACCTGGTCAAAAAAGCACGCTGTAGTCGGATGTGTTGGCCTACGGATTTCGGCCCAAGGGCGCATAACAGACACACCGCAATCACATCTGAAAAAACACTCCGGATGAACGAAAAGAAGATGGGGGTGGACAGTGGAGTAGAGATCTGGCCATTTCTAGATGGGGGTGGACAGTGGAGTAGAGATCTGGCCATTTCTAGATGGGGGTGGATGGTGGAGTAGAGATCTGGCCAGTTATATATGGAGGTGGACAGCGGAGTAGAGATCTGGCCAGCTATAGATGGAGGTGGATGGTGGAGTAGAGATCTGGCCATTTCTAGATGGGGGAGGACGGTGGAGTAGAGATCTGGCCATTTCAAGATGGGGGTGGATGGTGGAGTAGAAATCTGGCCAATTATAGATGGAGGTGGACAGTGGAGTAGAGATCTGGCCAATTATAGATGGAGGTGGACAGTGGAGTAGAGATCTGGCCATTTCTAGATGGGGGTGTAGTAGAGATCTGGCCAATTATAGATGGAGGTGGAGTAGAGATCTGACCATTTCTAGATGGGGGTGGACGGTGGAGTAGAAATCTGGCCAGTTATATATGGAGGTGGACGGTGGAGTAGAGATCTGGCCAGCTATAGATGGAGGTGGACAGTGGAGTACAGATCTGGCCATTTCTAGATGGGAGTGGACAGTGGAGTAGAGATCTGGCCATTTCTAGATGCCGGTGGACAGTAAAGTAGAGATCTGGCCAGTTATAAATGGGGGTGGACGGTGGAGTAGAGATCTGGCCAGTTCTAGATAGGGGTGGATGGTGGAGTAGAGATCTGGCCAGTTATAGTTGGAGGTGGACAGTGGAGTAGAGATTGATCTGGCCATTTCTAGATGGGGTGGATGGTGGAGTAGAGATCTGGCCAGTTATAAATGGGGGTGGACGGTGGAGTAGAGATCTGGCCATTTCTAGATGGAGGTGGACGGTGGAGTAGAGATCTGGCCAGCTATAGATGGAGGTGGACAGTGGAGTTCAGATCTGGCCATTTCTAGATGGGGGTGGACGGTGGAGTAGAGATCTGGCCATTTCTAAATGGGGGTGGACGGTGGAGTAGAGATCTGGCCATTTCTAGATGGGGGTGGACGGTGGAGTAGAGATCTGGCCAGCTATAGATGGAGGTGGACAGTGGAGTACAGATCTGGCCATTTCTAAATGGGGGTGGGCGGTGGAGTAGAGATCTGGCCATTTCTAGATGGGGGTGGACGGTGGAGTAGAGATCTGGCCAGCTATAGATGGAGGTGGACAGTGGAGTACAGATCTGGCCATTTCTAGATGGGAGTGGACAGTGGAGTAGAGATCTGGCCATTTCTAGATGCGGGTGGACAGTAGAGTAGAGATCTGGCCAGTTATAAATGGGGGTGGACGGTGGAGTAGAGATCTGGCCAGTTCTAGATAGGGGTGGATGGTGGAGTAGAGATCTGGCCAGTTATAGTTGGAGGTGGACAGTGGAGTAGAGATTGATCTGGCCATTTCTAGATGGGGTGGACGGTGGAGTAGAGATCTGGCCAGTTATAAATGGGGGTGGATGGTGGAGTAGAGATCTGGCCATTTCTAGATGGAGGTGGACGGTGGAGTAGAGATCTGGCCAGCTATAGATGGAGGTGGACAGTGGAGTTCAGATCTGGCCATTTCTAGATGGGGGTGGACGGTGGAGTAGAGATCTGGCCATTTCTAAATGGGGGTGGACGGTGGAGTAGAGATCTGGCCATTTCTAGATGGGGGTGGACAGTGGAGTAGAGATCTGGCCAGCTATAGATGGAGGTGGACAGTGGAGTACAGATCTGGCCATTTCTAAATGGGGGTGGACGGTGGTGTAGAGATCTGGCCATTTCTAGATGAGGGTGGACGGTGGAGTAGAGATCTGGCCAGCTATAGATGGAGGTGGACAGTGGAGTACAGATCTGGCCATTTCTAGATGGGAATGGACAGTGGAGTAGAGATCTGGCCAGTTCTAGATAGGGGTGGATGGTGGAGTAGAGATCTGGCCAGTTATAGTTGGAGGTGGACAGTGGAGTAGAGATTGATCTGGCCATTTCTAGATGGGGTGGACGGTGGAGTAGAGATCTGGCCAGTTATAAATGGGGGTGGACGGTGGAGTAGAGATCTGGCCATTTCTAGATGGAGGTGGATGGTGGAGTAGAGATCTGGCCAGCTATAGATGGAGGTGGACAGTGGAGTAGAGATTGATCTGGCCATTTCTAGATGGGGTGGACGGTGGAGTAGAGATCTGGCCAGTTATAAATGGGGGTGGACGGTGGAGTAGAGATCTGGCCATTTCTAGATGGAGGTGGATGGTGGAGTAGAGATCTGGCCAGCTATAGATGGAGGTGGACAGTGGAGTACAGATCTGGCCATTTCTAGATGGGGGTGGACGGTGGAGTAGAGATCTGGCCATTTCTAAATGGGGGTGGACGGTGGAGTAGAGATCTGGCCATTTCTAGATGGGGGTGGACGGTGGAGTAGAGATCTGGCCAGCTATAGATGGAGGTGGACAGTGGAGTACAGATCTGGCCATTTCTAAATGGGGGTGGACGGTGGTGTAGAGATCTGGCCATTTCTAGATGAGGGTGGACGGTGGAGTAGAGATCTGGCCAGCTATAGATGGAGGTGGACAGTGGAGTACAGATCTGGCCATTTCTAGATGGGAGTGGACAGTGGAGTAGAGATCTGGCCATTTCTAGATGCGGGTGGACAGTAGAGTAGAGATCTGGCCAGTTATAAATGGGGGTGGACAGTGGAGTAGAGATCTGGCCAGTTCTAGATAGGGGTGGATGGTGGAGTAGAGATCTGGCCAGTTATAGTTGGAGGTGGACAGTGGAGTAGAGATTGATCTGGCCATTTCTAGATGGGGTGGACGGTGGAGTAGAGATCTGGCCAGTTATAAATGGGGGTGGACGGTGGAGTACAGATCTGGCCATTTCTAGATGGGGGTGGATGGTGGAGTAGAGATCTGGCCAGCTATAGATGGAGGTGGACAGTGGAGTACAGATCTGGCCATTTCTAAATGGGGGTGGACGGTGGAGTAGAGATCTGGCCATTTCTAGATGAGGGTGGACGGTGGAGTAGAGATCTGGCCAGCTATAGATGGAGGTGGACAGTGGAGTAGAGATCTGGCCATTTCTAGATGGGAGTGGACAGTGGAGTAGAGATCTGGCCATTTCTAGATGCGGGTGGACAGTAGAGTAGAGATCTGGCCAGTTATAAATGGGGGTGGACGGTGGAGTAGAGATCTGGCCAGTTCTAGATAGGGGTGGATGGTGGAGTAGAGATCTGGCCAGTTATAGTTGGAGGTGGACAGTGGAGTAGAGATCTGGCCAGTTATAGTTGGAGGTGGACAGTGGAGTAGAGATCTGGCCAGTTATAAATGGGGGTGGACGGTGGAGTAGAGATCTGGCCAGTTCTAGATAGGGGTGGATGGTGGAGTATAGATCTGGCCAGTTATAGTTGGAGGTGGACAGTGGAGTAGAGATCTGGCCAGTTATAAATGGGGGTGGACGGTGGAGTAGAGATCTGGCCAGTTATAGTTGGAGGTGGACAGTGGAGTAGAGATCTGGCCAGTTATAAATGGGGGTGGACGGTGGAGTAGAGATCTGGCCAGTTATAGTTGGAGGTGGACAGTGGAGTAGAGATTGATCTGGCCAGTTCTATATAGGGGTGGATGGTGGAGTATAGATCTGGCCAGATATATATAATAATTAATATTATTATATTACAAATGAGTAACAGTAACTAACAGCGTGAGTCAGTCTGCAATCTAGACTACATGTTGCTGCCAGTCCCACACACATACAGTTATTTATACTAGATTGTAGTTAGTAGTAGCATAACAACAAGCAACAACCACAATTCATTATGTTAAAAAAAAAACAGTTCATCATCATCATCATCAACATCATCAACTCAGTCCATACCATTCATACATAATTTAATATTTTAATTCACATTAATAAATAATATTAATATTATATTGTCATCTGAGTCTCATACTTACTCCCAAAATAGCACAACATACACAATAATCCGGCTAAATGTTTCTGACACCTGTAAACTAGGCGAACAATCCAAGTATTCACAAACCTTTAATCGTAAAATCCATATATCGACAGAGATGACGGTTGCCGATCTAGCAGACTACTTCTACTTGTATCCCGACAGGGAGCGGCCATGATGGGGCGAGGTTTCCGTGTTCAAGGACCAGTGTTGGAGCCACAATCTGTTCCGCACACCTTTGTCGGAGGCTGCACTTTTCTTTTACAGTGGCTACACCGTTATCTGGTCGTGGCGAGTCCAGTGTAACTAACACTATCTGGACATGGCGAGTCTATCTGGACACGGCGAGTCCAGTGTAACTAACACTATCTGGACACGGCGAGTCCAGTGTAACTAACACTATCTGGACACGGCGAGTCCAGTGTAACTAATACTATCTGGACACGGCGAGTCTATCTGGACACGGCGAGTCCAGTGTAACTAACACTATCTGGACACGGCGAGTCTATCTGGACACGGAGAGTCCAGTGTAACTAACACTATCTGGACATGGCGAGTCCAGTGTAACTAATACTAACTGGACACGGCGAGTCCAGTGTAACTAACACTATCTGGACACGCCGAGTCTATCTGGACACGGCGAGTCCAGTGTAACTAACACTATCTGGACATGGCGAGTCTATCTGTTCGTGGCATGTCTATATGTATATCTGGACGTGGTGAGTCTAGTTGCTCGATTGATTGATTGATTGATTGATTGATTTAGGAATCGACATCACAGCATTCGGGGCATTCCCATAAGCGCTCCGTCCCCATCATCAGCAGCCAGCGAAGAGTTCCAACACTAATAGTACCAGTAGCAATCTGATAATATGTCCGTCTCGCCTTTCCTCTGAGCGTTGAGCGTCGGCCAGATCCCCTCGTCACTCCTCGCTGTCTCATTCTTGCCAGACCAAGGAAATCAATTTGCTCCACCGAGTCGTGTGCACGTGCTCCCACAAGGTCGCAACCACGTCTGCCTTGTCATGTATCAGTACTCCACCAAGTTCTGCAGAGCCAGCCAATCTGTCCACCTGTTCATTTCCCAGCACAGCGGCATGCCCCGGAGAAAAGATCCAAGCGATGCTTGTCACCCGTGACCTCCGAAGCTGCTCGAGACGGGTCTATATGTCTGTCTGGACGAGGCGAGTCTATCTGGACGCTAAACGTGGCGAGTCTATACTGTTCAAAAAACGCATAGCTATCCGAGGGTGCGTGTTTATGAGTTTGTAAGTAAAATTTGGTGCTAGGGTATATAAAAACTAGCCTCAACTGTTCTTTACAGTGTCACATGCACGTGTTGACCTGAATTGCGTTCGTTTTTGTAGTCTATAGTGTTTATGACCAGATTTGTACCACAGCTCATGATGTGCGCACGTGAAAGCAACAACATTTGGGGTGGACACTATTCACTGACTGCGCAACTGAAACCCTATAAAGCCTATATTAGTATACCGCTACACTAAACAATTCAGTTCATTTTCAAGAAATCTTCTATGGAACCTCTATCGATAAATTTAAGGAACAATGCTATTGGCCAACTGTATGCAGGCGAACGTTAAAGTCAGGTTGCCAGGCATCTAAACATGCATCAGAGTACCATCAGTCGACTTTGGCACCGGTTCCAAGCCTCTGGCTCAGTTGAAGACCGGCATCGCAGTGGACGACCCAGAGTGGAAATAGCAGCGGTTGATCGCTTTATTCGGCTTTGTCATCTCAGAGACAGGTTTACAAGTTCCTTCCTCAACTGCCCAGCCATTGCCTGCAGGACGTCATGTGTCTGATCAAAACTCCGGAATAGACCTCATTTCGCTGGACTTCGGGCACAGCGACCTCATTGTGGACCTGTCCTTACACGCCGCCGTCGCCAAAATCGATTTCTTTGGGCATCGTCCTTGGGCAGCAGACAACCAATGGAGATGTGTCTGGTTTAGTGACGAATCTGTCTGTTTGTTGTAGCGGAGAAGGATCTGCCGTGAGTGAAATGAACGTTTTGCTCACAATTGTGGTAATGAAGCTCCACCACACGTTGGTAGAAGTGCTATGGTTTAGTTTAGTTTAGTTTAGTTTAGTTTAGTCGATGGATCAACATCACGGCACACGGGTGTAACCCATAAGTGCTCCGTTCTCCTCCTAACTCAAACCTGAGTCTGGAAAAACTCAGCTCAGTGCACGAACTCTATAGCACCGGCGAGGATCCTGAAATACTTTGGGTAGATTTTTAACTCGAAATTTTGCCCGGGCAGCGCCTTTGGGCTACTCTTTTTTCGATTTCCAATTACCAAGGGATTTTTTACGTGCGCAACAATACACACGGGTCCGATCTCACTACCCAGAGACCAGGGGAAATTTTATTACCAGAAGTCCAAGTGAAATAAATCTCGGTCCTCACCGGGGCTTGAACCCGGGACCGCCAGCACTCGAGGCGGACACCAAACCTCGAGACCACACAGCCCCCTGAAGTGCTATGGTGTTGGGAATGATCAGTTACAGCGGAAGGAGTCAATTAGTTCAAATTGAATGCGCCACGATACGTCAATGAAATTCTTCGACCCCATGCTCTTCCATTTTTGGCTACCCAAAGTTCAATGTTTCAACAGGACAATGCCAGACCCCATTGTGCACGGTTGACCACGCAGTTCCTGACTGCCAACAACATTCTCACCCTTCCCTGGCCATCCCTGTCTCCAGACATGAGTCCGATTGAGCACCTGTGGGATGAGCTGCATAGACATGCTTGTCGCCAAGACGTTGCTCCAGCCAATCGTCGTGATCTGTTCCAGGCACTCCAGGAAGAGTCGGCAGCCATCCCACAGGCCCACATCAGACGTCTGATAGCAACCATGCCCAGGAGATGCCAGTCGATAATCGATGCAAGAAGAGGCCACACACCATACTCACGGGAAAGCCCGTACGCCATAAATCTCTCGTGACCCAGATGCAAAACAACTGTCAATTGATTGTCTGAACCCTAAGGTATTCTTTTGTGCAATTTAAACAATTAACGCATTATATTAAATAAGTTATTCAATATCAAAATTATGGTTATGTATGTGCCTTCGACAGCTATGCGTTTCTTTCTTCTTCTTTTTTTTTCGAAACAATATATTTGTCTATCTGGACGTGGTAAGTCTATCTGGATGTGGCGAGTCTATCTTAACTGGTGAGTATATCTGAACGTGGTGAAGAAATCTGCATATGGCCAATCTATCTGGACATGACAAGTCCGGTGTGACTAACTTGGCGTGGCAAACCGACCTGGACGTAGCGAGTCTATCTTAACGTGGTGAGTGTATCCGGACGTGGTGAGACGATCTTCACGCGGTGAGTATATCTAGACCTGGCGAGTCTATCGTAACATGGTGAGTATGTCTGGACGTGGCGAATCTATCTTAACGTGGTGAGTATATCTGGGCATGGATAGTTTATCCTAACGTGGTGAGTATATCTGGACGTGGCGAATCTATCTTAACGTGGTGAGTATATCTGGACGTGATGAATCTATCTTTACATTGTGCGTAGACATGTCCAGTTGGGACAGTGACGATATACAAATACAGGCGTTGAGAGTTCATTCCAGTATACCATTCGTGTTGGTTAATGTTTATGCCCGCAATGCGAGTGTGGACGCCCAGAAGTGGCAGTGCTTAAGTGGCATATTAGGCCACGAGAGAAATGTTATTTTCTGTGGTGACTTCAACGCTAAAGGCAGATCATGGGGAAACACTTCATCCAATACACAAGGGGAGGAGCTCGAGACTGCACTGGAAACCATCGACCTGGTTTGTATCACCAGTGGCTGTGTCACCAGGACAGCAAGCCGTCCAGGCGATGAGGACAGTGCTATTGATCTGGCGCTAGTTTCACCTTAACTCACTACAGTGTGTAGATGGGGTGTCCTAGGACACCATGGCAGCGACCACCACCCTTGCAGCATATTGGTGGAGAAAGGCAGAACCAGGCAGCACACGCTAAAGGTAAAGACGTTCCAGTATGACAGTACAGGGCAAGATGTGGTGAGCAAAATAAGACGTGACAAGCGCAGAACGTTTCAGGGCAGGGAAAAAAAGCTGGGAGCAGCCACCGTGGTGGAGTTTCGAGGTGGAGAAGGCTTGGGTGGATAAGCGTAGTGCTGTAAGGAGATGGCAAAATGCCAAGAAGAACAGAGCTGGTCATCCTAGTCCCTGCTTGCACTTAGAAAGAGAGATGCACACAAAAGTAAGCTATTTAAAAAAACAGGTCAAGGTGGTTAAAAGCGAAAAATGGGCAGAGGTGTGTCAAAGAGTAAGCACAGACAAGTCACTGAAATTGTTCTGGCGACTACATAAAAGCATGAGTGGTGTAGTCAAGAATAAGAGCATTTCTGACTTCCAAGGTGCTGACCTCACCTGGCAGAGGACTGACGAGGACAAGGGCAAAGCCCTCTTTGAACGCTACCTTGAGCAGAGCAACCAGACAGACATGGGAGGCCGAAATCTGGCCAAGGAGGTCACCTCAGACAGATGCAAGGTCCAGAACACTTCGGATGAAGACACAGTCACAGTGAAAGAAATCAAGGCTGTGCTTCGACGATCAAAAAACAGTGCTCCTGGTCCTGATGGCATAAGATACGACGACATAAATAGGTGTACCGACAATGAGCTAGAGAAACTAGCAGACATGTACAACAACAGTATAGGGAGTGCTAGCATCAAGGAGGAATGGTTACACAGCTATCTGATTCCCTTGCCGAAGCCTGACAAAGACCACACAAAAATTCAGGGATATCGAATTATAACCATGCAGAATACAGTAGGCAAGCTGCTGGAGAAGGTAATTGCCAGGAAAATATCAAGCTAACTAGAGAGGCAAGGTGTTTTCCCACCTACCCTGGGTGGGTACCGTCCAAAAAGAGAAACCTGGACCAATGCAGCAGTCTTTGCCCATGATGTCTATGAAGGTTTCCACTCAGGCACTGAAACCGTTGCTGCAGCGATTGATCTTGAGGACGCATACAACAGAGTACCACTGGATTTTTTAATGTTTCAGCTTCTTGAACTAAACGTAAGTCCATTCCTCCTTAGTTGGATCGCTGCAGCCCTCTACCAAACGGAAAGTAGTTTTTAGATGTGGCAGTTGGACTTCGGAACCAACAACAATATATCCTGGCCTACCACAGGGATCACCATTATCTCCGGTACTGCTCAACGCCTACACAGTGAGAATCACCAGTGAGCAGATCACTGGACCTGGCAGGACATTGTCGTATGCCGATGATGTTTTAGTGTATCGTCAGGGTAAGGATAGAGAGGAGGTTGCTGTGGAACTACAAACCGAACTCAATCGCATAAGTACTTGGTGTGATGAAGCTGGGGCAATGGTCAACCCAACAAAGGCAACAGTGACTTGGTTCTCGTTGAATAATCATATTGTCAACAATCCAACACCAACTGTAATGCTGTGTTCAGAGACGGTGGAAAGAACGCAGGCAATGAATTACCTGGGGATACGGTTTGATCGAAGCCTTGCTTATAATGTGCACATAGACCAGGTGATAACAAAGGCCAAGCGGGGTTTGGCAGCGATGCGGGTGATGGCGGCAGCAAACTGTGAGCAGCACCATCTATGTCTTCTGTACGAGGGGCTGGTCATGTCTGTTTTGGAGTATGCAATGGCAATCCTGACTCTCAGCCATAAGCAGATAGAAAGGATGGAAAGGATACAGAATGAAGCTATGCGCATTATTCTTGGATGTACAAGAGATACAGCATGCAGGGCGATGCGCTACCTTCTTGATTTTCCAACCATTGAAGAGAGAATACAAGTTTGCAGGGCACGCGCCTACCTCAGAATTAACGCAAACACACAACATCCACTGCATAGTGAAATTAGGAAGGTGAAGGGCAGCAGGTTAAAAAGAGGACGGTCGTGGATGGGTCAAGCCGAAGACATTCTTCAACAGGTGTGTTCACTTGAGGACTTAGAACCTGGCGAGGAGTGGGTGCAAGTGCCAACAGACTTCTGCACATCCTTTTCAGTTTTCATCCAACTAGATAGAAAATGCAGACAAGAAAATCCGGCTGCTGTGGAGGCTGAAGTACAAGCGTTGATTTTCGAGAATTCGCTAGACGGTGACGCGGTCATCTACACAGATGGGTCGGTCGTCCGACATGTGAGAAGCTCATGGGCCTTTACAGCTCGGGCCGGAGGGAGAATTGTGAAGGAGGACTCTGGTGCTTTCACTGAAACCACAAGTAGCCTGACCATGGAAGTCATGGCAGTAAGTAAAGCAATAACATGGCTCGAGACACAGACATTCACTAGGGCTTGTTTCCTTAGCGACTCAATGAACATGATCAAGAGGATAGAGGAGGGGTCGATCCGAAGAGAATGGTTGCTGCCTCTGAAGCGGTCTCGACTGGCAAAGATTAGTTTCATCTTCGTGCCAGGTCATGCGGGAGTACAAGGAAATGAGCGGGCTGACAAGCTCGCAGGTGAGGCTACTGTGGAGGGCGGACGCGCCATGGACCAGGCTGACATTCTGAATGCTCTACGAGAAGTGAGACTTTTGCGAGAACCAAGTGATGACTGTGAATCTACAACAATGGCCAGACTGCGAGAGCAGCAAATTAAAAGAGGGGTGGCCAAACAAGAACACTACGCATGAAGCCAATGAAGATTGATAAACCAACACAGAACTGGCGTCGTTAGCGGCTACACGCTGCGGGATTTGCTGAGGAGGGGATCCGAGCACTTATGGACTGAATGGTTCGATGTGCAATGAGGATGATCTGTCGACTAACTAACTAACTAACTAACATTGTGCGTATATCTGGACGTGACGAGTCTATCTTTACGTGTTGAGTATATCTAGACGTGGCAAATATATCTTAACGTGATGAGTATATCTAGACGTAGAGAGTTTAATCTAACGTGGCAAGTATATCTGGACGTAATGAATCTATCTTAACGTGGTGAGTATATCTGGACGTGATGAATCTATCTTAACGTGGTGAGTATATCTGGACGTGATGAATCTATCTTAACGTGGTGAGTATGTTTGGACGTGATGAATCTATCTTAACGTGGTGAGTATGTTTGGACGTGATGAATCTATCTTAACGTGGTGAGTATATCTGGACGTGATGAATCTATCTTAACGTGGCGAGTATATCTGGACGTGATGAATCTATCTTAACATGGTGAGTATATCTGGACGTGATGAATCTATCTTAACGTGGTGAGTATATCTGGACGTGATGAATCTATCTTTACTTGGTGAGTATATCTGGATGTGATAATCTATCTTTACTTGGCGAGTATATCTGGACGTGATGAATCGATCTTAACGTGGTGAGTATATCTGGACGTGATGATTCTATCTTAACGTGGTGAGTATGTCTGGACGTGATGAATCTATCTTAATGTGGTGAGTATATCTGGACGTGATGAATCTATCTTTACTTGGTGAGTATATCTGGACGTGATGAATCTATCTTTACTTGGCGAGTATATCTGGACGTGATGAATCTATCTTTACTTGGCGAGTATATCTGGACGTGATGAATCTATCTTAACGTGGTGAGTATATCTGGACGTGATGATTCTATCTTAACGTGGTGAGTATATCTGGACGTGGCGAGCCTATCTTAACGTGGTGAGTATATCTGGACGTAGCTACTTCAGTGTATCTATCTGAGCCCGGCTAACCGTAGAGTATTGGCTATCTATATTTGGAGGTGGATTAGAGTCTGGTCCTGCCTGGTAACAAAGTGAGTAGAATCTTGGTTTCCAACTACAGCTGGCCAAGCCAACATTACATGTCTCCTATTGCATTCTAATATCATTCATTCATTCATTCAGTAGCATGTCCTTTGCAGAACCTCGCTCCAATAACAACCTTCCGGAAAACTTCTCGATCACAAGCAAGATGTCCCGCGTCTGATACACCCATCTGGAGATCATCCGCCACATCCTGCACCCATCTTCTCTTTGGCCTTCCTCTTTCTCTCTTCCCAGGCATATACCCTTCCATTATTGTTCTCTCCAAACTGTCGTGACGTTTCAAGTGACCAAAATACTTCAATTTACTTTGTTTTATCGTCTTTAATAGCCATCCCTCCTCAATATTCAACTCTTGAAGTATGGATACATTTGTTCTTTTCTTTACCCAAGATATTCTTAGAACTCATCTATAACATTTATATTCAAAGGCATTTATGCGCTGTTCAGCTTGTTTAGTAAGTGTCCATGTCTCACAGGCGTATGTTGCAATGGGAAAGATGCATGCTCTTAAAAATCTAATTTTTGTAGTTCTGTCTGTCCCACTCCATAATTTATTCAGTTGTAGTCTTTGAAGAGCAATTGATAGTCGCCGTTTAATTTCTTTCATTGTGTCACCATTATTGGTAATCAATGACCCAAGATATTCAAAATTGTCCACCACCTCCAATTTTCTCCCATTAATGTATATTTCTTTCTCCATAGTAGTTTTATCTGTATGCATTATCTTAGTTTTTGCTATGTTAAGATATAAGTTGTGATTTTCACTATTCAATTGTGTTGAGGCTATTAGGTTTTCTATGCCATTCTGTGTTGTGGATAGTAATACTGTATCATCAGCATATCGAACTCCGGTATGTCATGACCGCCGATATTTAGGGCATCATATGGCTCCCTGTTTATAATATATCATCTCTTACATTTCTCATTATATTTCCGGCATATTCTAATATCAGATGTCTGATATCACATGTCTTAAATGTCTTAAATTGCATGAGTTAAATCAATATATGCACTAGAGAGGATTGATATAGTACCTGTCTGTCACAGAAAGAGTTTAACAGATAAACGAGAGAGGATTGATGTAACACCCATCTGTTACAGGACGGATTAATTAATTATTAGTGACATAACAATGCAAGCGTGTCCAGCAGGCATTCCACGCCACGCGTAAATAGGCCATTGTGATCATCAAGTGTCATGTCGATAAGCTTGGGCGGTCAAGGTTCACCGCCTCACGTGATCGCCATAGTCTCAAACGAGTCTGTGTTCTTATCCCAGTGATGCCATATGGCCAATCCATCCAGGTATTTATATCTCTGGTTTCCCTTTGCTCTTTTCATGGGAGTTCGAGTTGAAGTGGGAAAGCTGCTGGCTCGACGATGCTTCTCCGCGTCTGGCCGCCGATACGTGCTTTTTCTAGCAGGCAAGTGAAAGTAAATGGAGAAAACAGTTTTCAGCGCTTGCATCTCTCCTTTCCCAACCCGCTCCCTACCGTTGGTCGCCAGTTTTCAGCCCTACTTCCTTCTTCTCACTTCTATGTACGCCAAAAATACATGTATGTTTATTTATGAACTGTCCTAGTGGTCTCAAAGGGTTCAGTAATTGATATTTCTGTGTACTACGTGTACAACACGTACGGACCAATCATTTCTCTTCTTTAAATGTTCCTGAATATACTGGACACAGCATTCTGGTCTGATGTGTTTGTGTGTTTGTTATTTGACCTATGCTGGTGTAATATACAATTCTGAGACCTGCGGTGCTTTCTCAATGGTTAGATACAAATTCTTTCCGTATTTCATAGTTGTAGGTTCATCTGTATGATAGATCTGGCAAATGAAGACATCTTTCCAGAGGTGTCTTGTTGGTCATGCTTAGCTTAGAAGTACACGTGTTCCTGCAGCGAGGCGCCGTTTCCATTTTGAGGTGACAGGTTCGGATCCCGGTAACTATAGCTTTCAATTTTTATGTTGTTTAATGTGTCCTCTAGTTTCTGCTTCCTTCTTCTCACTTCTATGAGCTAGTTAGTTAGTTAGTGAATTAGTCGGCAGATCATCCTCATTGCACATCGAACCATTCAGTCCATTAGTGCTCGGATCCCTTCCTCAGTAAATCCCGCAGCGTGTAACAGCTCACGACACCAGTTCTGTGTTGGTTTATCAATCTTCTTTGGCTTCCCGCGTAACGAGCGCCAAACAACAATGTTTATTTATGAACTAAAGAAGACGTGAAGCGACTCGGACACACATTTCTGAGGTCACTGCTTATGTGCCTGCAGTCACTGGTTCAAATCTTCCTTCTGTTATTTAATGTGTTCTCCACCCCCACCCCCACCCCCGGTTTAAAAAAATAAAAAACTATTATCAGGTTAGGGACTACTGTGGCTTGGTGATGAGTCGCCACCCTGTCCGGGCCTGGTCTGAGTTCAATCCTCGACAGAAGCAGCATTAGTGGTGACTGCCAGTTCGGCGCTGGCATCTGTGGCTTATGGGTGGTAAACTTAGTTTCAGAATCCCGACATCCTGGTTTAAAAGTCAGTCAACGCTAGGACCACACTGACCTTGGAGACAAGAATGTCATTGTATCACTGCAGGAAGGATGAACCCGAACCATTGCCTTTGCAAGCAGTTGATCTAACCACTATACCACCAGTGTGGGTTGGTGGGACACCGTCCGCCATTCGTAGGTTGCTGTCAACAATTGGGAATTTACAGAATGAAAACTAGAAAACCATCAGGCTAAAGCCATAATGTTGGGATTTAAGCACAGACGTCACAAACAATATGTTTGCACAATTTATTGCCTGGCATATATCACTGCATCTCACCAGTGCATACTACAGTTATATATCATATAAAGTGAATACATGAATGACACTTGAGCTGAAACAATCGAAACACGTACTCACGGGTATTGTTCTAATGTGGAACATCTGTTAGACCCACGGTTGGGGGATTTGTAGGGTCACTTTTGTGGCAATAACCAGTTTTTATACGCCCTCTCCCGCTTTCTGAGATTTAAAAAAAAAATGCAGTTGACACATCATTGGACCTGCTAGATCGGCACATCATTGGACCTGCTAGATCCGTAGATCGACACATCATTGGACCTGTTAGATCGGCACATCATTGGACCTGCTAGATGGACACATCATTGGACCTGCTAGATCGGCACATCATTGGACCTGCTAGATGGACACATCATTGGACCTGCTAGATCGGCACATCATTGGACCTGTTAGATCGGTAGATCGACACATCATTGGACCTGTTAGATCGGTAGATCGACACATCATTGGACCTGTTAGATCGGTAGATCGACACATCATTGGACCTGCTAGATCGGTAGATCGACACATCATTGGACCTGCTAGATCGGCACATCATTGGACCTGCTAGATCGACACATCATTGGACCTGCTAGATCGACACATCATTGGACCTGCTAGATCGGTAGATCGACACATCATTGGACCTGTTAGATCGGTAGATTGACACATCATTGGACCTGCTAGATCGGTAGATCGACACATCATTGGACCTGCTAGATCGGCACATCATTGGACCTGCTAGATCGACACATCATTGGACCTGCTAGATCGACACATCATTGGACCTGCTAGATCGACACATCATTGGACCTGCTAGATCGTAGATCGACACATCATTGGACCTGTTAGATCGGTAGATCGACACATCATTGGACCTGTTAGATCGGTAGATCGACACATCATTGGACCTGCTAGATCGGCACATCATTGGACCTGCTAGATCGGTAGATCGACACATCATTGGACCTGTTAGATCGGTAGATCTACACATCATTGGACCTGCTAGATCGGCACATCATTGGACCTGTTAGATCGGTAGATCGACACATCATTGGACCTGTTAGATCGGTAGATCGACACATCATTGGACCTGTTAGATCGGTAGATCGACACATCATTGGACCTGCTAGATGGGCACATCATTGGACCTGCTAGATCGACACATCATTGGACCTGCTAGATCGGCACATCATTGGACCTGCTAGATCGACACATCATTGGACCTGCTAGATCGGCACATCATTGGACCTGCTAGATCGGTAGATCGACACATCATTGGACCTGTTAGATCGACACATCATTGGACCTGTTAGATCGGCACATCATTGGACCTGTTAGATCGGTAGATCGACACATCATTGGACCTGTTAGATCGGCACATCATTGGACCTGCTAGATCGACACATCATTGGACCTGTTAGATCGGCACATCATTGGACCTGCTAGATCGGCAAACCATTGGACCTGCTAGATCGGCACATCATTGGACCTGCTAGATCGGTAGATCGACACATCATTGGACCTGCTAGATCGGCACATCATTGGACCTGCTAGATCGGTAGATCGACACATCATTGGACCTGTTAGATCGGCACATCATTGGACCTGCTAGATCGGTAGATCGACACATCATTGGACCTGCTAGATCGGCACATCATTGGACCTGCTAGATCGGCACATCATTGGACCTGCTAGATCGACACATCATTGGACCTGTTAGATCGGTAGATCGACACATCATTGGACCTGTTAGATCGGCACATCATTGGACCTGCTAGATCGACACATCATTGGACCTGTTAGATCGACACATCATTGGACCTGCTAGATCGACACATCATTGGACCTGCTAGATCGACACATCATTGGACCTGCTAGATCGGTAGATCGACACATCATTGGACCTGCTAGATCGACACATCATTGGACCTGCTAGATCGGTATATCGACACATCATTGGACCTGCTAGATCGGTAGATCGACACATCATTGGACCTGTTAGATCGGCACATCATTGGACCTGATAGATCGACACATCATTGGACCTGCTAGATCGGTAGATCGACACATCATTGGACCTGTTAGATCGGCACATCATTGGACCTGCTAGATCAGTAGATCGACACATCATTGGACCTGCTAGATCGACACATCATTGGACCTGTTAGATCGGTAGATCGACACATCAATGGACCTGTTAGATCGGTAGATCGACACATCATTGGACCTGCTAGATCGGTAGATCGACACATCATTGGACCTGCTAGATCGACACATCATTGGACCTGCTAGATCGGTAGATCGACACATCATTGGACCTGTTAGATCGACACATCATTGGACCTGCTAGATCGGCACATCATTGGACCTGCTAGATCGGTAGATCGACACATCATTGGGCCTGTTAGATCGACACATCATTGGACCTGTTAGATCGGCACATCATTGGACCTGTTAGATCGGTAGATCGACACATCATTGGACCTGTTAGATCGGCACATCATTGGACCTGCTAGATCGACACATCATTGGACCTGTTAGATCGGCACATCATTGGACCTGCTAGATCGGCATATCATTGGACCTGCTAGATCGACACATCATTGGACCTGCTAGATCGGCACATCATTGGACCTGCTAGATCGGCACATCATTGGACCTGTTAGATCGGCAAATCATTGGACCTGCTAGATCGGTAGACACATCATTGGACCTGCTAGATCGGCACATCATTGGACCTGCTAGATCGGCATATCATTGGACCTGCTAGATCGACACATCATTGGACCTGTTAGATCGGGATACATCATTGGACCTGCTAGATCGGCATATCATTGGACCTGCTAGATGGACACATTATTGGACCTGTTAGATCGACACATCATTGGACCTGCTAGATCGACACATCATTGGACCTGCTAGATGGACACATCATTGGACCTGCTAGATGGACACATCATTGGACCTGCTAGATCGACACATCATTGGACCTGCTAGATGGACACATCATTGGACCTGCTAGATGGGACACATCATTGGACCTGTAGATTCGACATATCATTGGACCTGCTAGATCGCACATCTTTGGGACCTGCTAGATCGGTAGATCGAACATCATGGACCTGTTAGATCGGCACTCATTGGACCTGCTAGATCGGTAGATCGACACATCATTGGACTGCTAGATCGACACATCATTGGACCTGTTAGATCGGTAGATCGACACATCATTGGACCTGTTAGATCGGTAGATCGACACATCATTGGCCCTGCTAGATCGGTAGATCGACACATCATTGGACCTGCTAGATCGACCATCTTGGGACCTGCTAGATCGGTAGATCGACACATCATTGGACCTGTTAGATCGGTAGATCGCACATCATTGACCTGCTAGATCGGTAGATCGACTCATCATTGGACCTGCTAGATCGACACATCATTGGACCTGCTAGATCGACACATCATTGGACCTGCTAGATCGGTAGATCGACGCATTTTGGACCTGTTAGATCGCACATCATTGGACCTGCTAGATCGACACATCATTGGCCCTGCTAGATCGGTAGATCGACACATCATTGGACCTGTTAGATCGGCACATCATTGGACCTGCTAGATCGGTAGATCGACACATCATTGGACCTGCTAGATCGGTAGATCGACACATCATTGGACCTGCTAGATCGGTAGATCGACACATCATTGGACCTGCTAGATCGACACATCATTGGACCTGCTAGATCGACACATCATTGGACCTGCTAGATCGGTAGATCGACACATCATTGGACCTGTTAGATCGACACATCATTGGACCTGCTAGATCGACACATCATTGGACCTGCTAGATCGACACATCATTGGACCCTGCTAGATCGGTAGATCGACACATCATTGATCCTGCTAGATCGACACATCATTGGACCTGCTAGATCGGTAGATCGACACATCATTGGACCTGTTAGATCGGCATATCATTGGACCTGTTAGATCGGCACATCATTGGACCTGCTAGATCGACACATCATTGGACCTGCTAGATCGACACATCATTGGACCTGTTAGATCGGCACATCATTGGACCTGCTAGATCGACACATCATTGGACCTGCTAGATCGGTAGATCGACACATCATTGGACCTGCTAGATCGACACATCATTGGACCTGCTAGATCGGTAGATCGACACATCATTGGACCTGCTAGATCGACACATCATTGGACCTGTTAGATCGGCACATCATTGGACCTGTTAGATCGGCACATCATTGGACCTGCTAGATCGACACATCATTGGACCTGCTAGATCGGTAGATCGACACATCATTGGACCTGCTAGATCGGTAGATCGACACATCATTGGACCTGTTAGATCGGCACATCATTGGACCTGTTAGATCGGCACATCATTGGACCTGCTAGATCGACACATCATTGGACCTGCTAGATCGGTAGATCGACACATCATTGGACCTGCTAGATCGGTAGATCGACACATCATTGGACCTGTTAGATCGGTAGATCGACACATCATTGGACCTGTTTTATCGGCACATCATTGGACCTGCTAAATCGACACATCATTGGACCTGCTAAATCGACACATCATTGGACCTGCTATATCGACACATCATTGGACCTGCTAGATCGACACATCATTGGACCTGCTAGATCGACACATCATTAGACCTGCTAGATCGACACATCATTGGACCTGCTAGATCGACACATCATTGGACCTGCTAGATCGGTAGATCGACACATCATTGGACCTGCTAGATCGGTAGATCGACACATCATTGGACCTGCTAGATCGGTAGATCGACACATCATTGGACCTGTTAGGTCGGTAGATCGACACATCATTGGACCTGTTAGATCGGCACATCATTGGACCTGCTAGAGCGACAAATCATTGGACCTGCTAGATCGACACATTGGACGTGCTAGATAGACACATCATTGGACCTGCTAGATCGACACATCATTGGACCTGCTAGATCGACACATCATTGGACCTGTTAGATCAACACATCATTGGACCTGCTAGATGGACACATCATTGGACCTGCTAGATCGGTAGATCGACACATCATTGGTCCTGCTAGATCGGTGCTAGATGGGCACATCATTGGACCTGTTAGACGGACACATCATTGGACCTGCTAGACGGACACATCTTTACACCTAATAGATCGGTGTTATGTATAATTGAGGTACCGCTGGAGTATAGAAGAAGCGGCTGTGTATATTCTACCAGCGGGCCCAACATTATAAGTGTATGCTCCAGACACAACAATTAGTGCTGCCGCTTCCGCCTCCCTGGTCTCATGTGTACAGGATAAGAAGTGTGTAGCCTCTACACTTAGAAGAGACTCGGTAAGTGGTCCCCACACTGGGCGACTGTCCCCACATCGCGGGGCGGTTCCCACACTGGGCGGCTGTCCCCACAATGGGCGGCGGTCCCCACAATGGGCGGCGGTCCCCATACGTGGCATGCGTTGATGCAGCGTGTTACCTCAAAACAGACATGGATCAAGGTTCTCCATCCTACGCGATCACCAGCAGGTCAGTGTCGGTCAAGGTTCTCCATCCCACGTGATCACCAGCAAGTCTGTGTTGGTTATGTCATGCGGCCAAATCATTCGGGTATTTATCTCTTTGCCATCCCCTTCCTCTTCCCCTATCACGTTTGTACCAACTGTCGAATCCTAATTTACTAGTCATCTACACAGAACATGTGTTGTTAGGTATCCGTGTTTTTCTCTTGATTTCAGAGACAATGCTTGCTAGTGATGCCATGATCACGTATTCTACACCAGTCTGGACTGTATGGTGTACGTTTCAAAGTCTCACATTTCAGAGCACGTAGCGTATATTCCTTTTGCACAGCCATATGAGGACTGGCCGTTGTCGTGCAGCAACAATACTACTTTTGAGGGAAGTGACCTGCGTTTCAATCGTATCACTGGCTTCAGTTTGTTCACTAGCATGTCACTGTATCGAGTTAGAATTTCACCCCTTTCCCGGAAATGCACCAATATAGAGTCCTTTGTATCTGGAAAAAAAAATAGTAATTGACTTTCCCAGCGAAGTCCTGCGTTTTCCATTTTGAAATCTTTCTACTCATGCATACACTCTCCCCTGACTGAAACAACAGTCTCCATATTGAATCACCATTCTTCTGTTGATTTCACGTTTCATACCTTCAGACTGCATAAATATAGAAAGGAATAACGCATCGTTGTTATTACACTCTGCAAGTCGATAGTGAGCAGCCATATTTATAATTGCTATTGCGCATGCTCAAACTGCTGGATCATCAGACCCCTACATGGGGTATTGCTTAAGAGCCATCATGTGTCCTGAAATATGACTTTCCGCTGTCTACACTCTTATACGCATTTTATACTAAAATTCATTTTACAAAATGACTTTCCCTCGTATATAAACATGAAGCGGAATTAATTCCGGTAAAGGTTTTAGAATTCAATAAATAATACGGGGACACACACACACACCACACACACACACACACACACACACACACACACACGCACGCACGCACGCACGCACGCACGCGCGCGCGCACACACACACACACACGCACGCGCGCACACACACACAACAGAAATAAACAAAGAAATGGCATTAAAATAACTTGACTACGGCGTAGCAGACTGTAAACATATAAAATAACAAGAACATGAATGAATATTATTGTCTGGGGTTTTTTATTTGGTTGCTAAAGAGAAGTGTGTTCCCGCAACGTTCCTACTTTTCTGTTGTTGACGTCGTTTGTTTGTTTATTTGTTCGGTTGTTTGTTTTTATCTGTTTGTGAGGTTTTCTCCCCTCTTGTCATACTGTCCTTGTACACTTGGCATGTTCCCTGTTATTCCCCTCTTGTGAAACTGTCATTGTACACTTGGCATGTTCCCTGTTATTCCCCTCTTGTGAAACTGTCATTATACACTTGGCATGTTCCCTGTTATTCCCCTCTTGTCATACTGTCCTTGTACTCTTGGCATGTTCCCTGTTATTCCCCTCTTGTGAAACTGTGCTTGCACACTTGGCATGTTCCCTGTCCGTGTGCACTTGGTATGACGGAGTCTTCGTGGCGAAGTGGTCAAGCCGTTTGATTCGGGCTCCGAAGGTTGTGGGTTCGATTCCTGGCCGCGTCCTTCTGTTCACGAGTGAAATTTTTCGAAGACTCCTTGGGTCGTCGCTAGAGCTACGGAGTTCGTGCTTTGTGCGACGCTTTCCGCGATGCGGAAAAAGACCGAGCCGTATGGGATTTTTTTTAAACCGGTGCAATGAAGTAGACCCTGTCGATTTTTAAGCGACTTTTTGTACACTTGGTATGTTCCCTATCCTTGTACACTTGGCATGTTCCCTGTTATTCTCTGGTTGTGAGGTTTTCCCCTTCAGGCGAAGCTGTCCTTGTACACTTAGCATGTTCCTTGTTATTCTCCTCGTGTAAAACTGTCTTTGTGCACTTGGAATGTTCCCTTTCCTTGTACACTTGGCATGTTCCCTGTTATTTCCCTCTTGTGAAACTGTCCTTGTACACTTGGAATGTTCCCTAATCTTGTACACTTGGCATGTTCCCTGTCTTTGTACACTTGGCATATTCCCTGACCTTGTAAACTTGACGTGTTTCCTGACTTTGTACACTTGGCATGTTCCATGAACTTGTACGCTTGACATGTTGCCTGATCTTGTATACTTGGCATGTTCCCTGCCCTTGTACACTTGGCATGTTCCATGTCCTTGTACACTTGACATGTACCCCTGACCTTGTACACTTGCCATGTTCCCTGACCTCGTACACTTGGCATGTTCCATGACCACCTTGTACACTTGCCATGTTCTCTGACCTTGTACACTTGGCATGTTCTCTAACCTTGTACACTTGGCATGTTCTCTAACCTTGTACACTTGGCATGTTCCCTGTCCTTGTACACTTGGCATGTTCCCTGTCCTTGTACACTTTGCATGTTCCCTGTTATTTAGTCCAACATGAATCTCCGTGGTGAAGTGGTTATTCCGCGCTCCGAATGTTTGTTAGTTCGATGTCAGGCTCCCTCATTCGGCTCACTGGTGCAATTTTCTTGGAGACACCCGGGGCTCGTCGCTGGAGCCATGGAGTTCGTGCGCCGTCTGAAGGTTTCGGCAGGCCGCCCTGGGAAAAGAGACCGAGGTAGGTGGGATAAAACCCGGTGCAATGAAGTCGATCATCTTGCTTTTAACCCCCCCCCCCCCTCCAAATTACAACAGAAGCTTAAAAATGTACGATATTCATAAATAAAGAGAACGAGGAGCAAACGCATGATCATTATGGCACAAGAGAATGCATGTTTGAGAACCACTGACCGCTGCTCATTGTCAGGGTCGTGCGTGTGCCACAATTTCCCGGAAAAAAGAAACCTCCGCCTGACGGGCGACTTTTTAACCAGCAGCTGGTTAGGTCTGTCTGTTGGTGATTGTGTGCAACTGATGGCGACATGATGAATTGAGATTTGTGTGCAACTGATGGCGACACGATCAACTGATATTTGTGTGCACACTTTGTCAAGTACGTCAGTTTTTTGTTGGACAGCAATCAAGTGGCTATATTTGACAAATATACTACGAGGCAACAGATACACAATGGCTGGCCGGACACTGTGTGGTGACGATGTCAGTCAGTCAGTTATTAAATAACACTTTCACACGCCTTAAGGTGGGTGTGACATATAGTGCGGGACCCATATTTGTAAAGACCAATCGGCACTCAGTGGCTGATATCTTCAATTTCCCGCCGCTGTCTTTATCTCCCGAGAAATCTCCTGGTACACATTTAGTCTGGGTCGACCCGGAAGTCCAAGCCAATTTTAAAACTCCACTTACGAACACAGAGGAAGGAAAAGATAGCAGACAATACATTAGAGACTACAGCAGTATTTCTGAAACTTACAAACACCCGGTTTGTGATCGTAAAGCGAGTCACGTGACATTGTTTCGTCAAAACTTTCTCAGTAGTCACGTGACATTGTTTCGTCAGGGAGTCTCTGTAGCGAAGTGGTCAAGCCGTTTGACTCGTGCTCCGAAGGTCGTGGGTTCGATTCCGGGCCGCACCCTTCGGTTTACGAGTTAAATGTTTCGGAGACTCCTGTGGGTCGCCTCTAAATGCTACGGAGCTCGTGCTTTGTGCGACGCTTTCCGTGCTGCGGAAAGAGACCCAGCCATGTGGGATAAAACCCGGTGCAATGAAGTCAACCCTATCTACTTTTAAGCGACTTTTTAAGTGTTTCGTCAAAACTCTTTCTCAGTATAAAGTTACATGATGTTGTTTCGACAATACTGTTTGTCAGTACAGAGTTACGTGGCGTTGTTTGTTTCGTCCAGTCCGTGTGTCATTACAGAGTTACATAGAGTTGATTGTTTCGTCAAGCCCGTGTGTCATTACAGAGTTACATGGAGTTGATTGTTTCGTCAAGTCCGTGTGTCAGTACAGAGTTACATGGATTTGATTGTTTCGTCAAGTCCGTGTGTCAGTACATAGTTAGTGGCGTTGTTTGTTTCGTCAAGTCCGTGTGTTATTACAGAGTTACATGGTGTTGATTGTTTCGTCAAGTCCGTGTGTCAGTACAGAGTTACATGGAGTTGATTGTTTCGTCAAGTCCGTTTCTCAGTGCAGAGTTTCATGACGTTGTTTGTTTCGTCAAGTCCGTGTGTCATTACAGAGTTACAAGGCGTTGATTCTTTCGTCAAGTCCGTGTGTCAGTACAGAGTTACATGGAGTTGATTGTTTTGTCAAGTCCGTGTGTCATTGCCATTACAGAGTTACATTGAGTTGATTGTTTTGTCAAGTCCGTGTGTCAGTGCAGAGTTAGTGGCGTTGTTTGTTTTGTCAATACTGTTTCTCAGTACAGTTACGTGGCATTGTTTCGTCTAGCCCAGTGTTTCCCAACCTTTTTTGTGCCATGCCCCACTTAAGCCTTTCTAAAATTCATATTGCCCCCCTCCCCTGCCCCACGCCCCCCCCCCTCAACATATACATTATTTTTAATATTCAAAAATTGAAATGTTCACTAAAGAAACTTGAATGATAGGTTTTAGGAAGAAATCACTAGGTAATTATTGAGCAAACACAGTAAGTAAATTTTCAAAACATATAATGGAGAACTGAAATTCAAGTACAAAATAATTTTAATGAAAGATTTTTCTATATTATTTTAATTATTAGTAATTATTTATTATTTAAATTTTGTGAGATCCTTGCGCTTGATGCTTGCTGCAAAGAGATCTTATGTCAGGTTCCAATTTAGTTAACTTCAGTCTCAAGTCTCCCCATTTTGTTATATTCAGCCGATTTCTTCCATTTTCGAATTGCCCCCCTTAACAATCGAATTGCCCCCTTGTGGGGCGTGGGCCCCACGTTGGGAAACACTGGTCTAGCCTGTCTCAGTACAGTGTTACGTGGCATTGTTTCACTAAGCCCATGTTTCAGTACAGAGTTATGTGGCATTGTTTCGATTATACTGATTCTCAATACAGAGATGCGTGGCGTTGTTTCAACAACAATATTGTTTCTTAGTACAGAGTTATGGAGATGTTTCGACAATACTGTTTCTCAGTACAGAGTTACGTGAAAAGATCAGATTCTACATGAATGGTCAGATTATGTGAAAGACCTTTATGATGATAACAGAGATGAATAGTATGATATTCGTTTTAATAATGTAGAACCGCCAATTTTGAAGATGGAGGTTCGGAATGTTCTTAAACATATGAAAGCTGACAAGACCCCTGGTTCAGATAACATCACAACAGAAATGATTAAAGCTTTAGACGAATATGAAATAGATCAAGTCACCAGACTGCTGAACACATTATATGATACCGGAGATATACCTTCTGAGTTATGTAATTCTGTATTTATTGCAATCCCTAGAGAAATCAGGAGCCTTGGAATATGATCAACATAGAACAATTAGTATGAGTCACATCATGAAGATTTTGCTACGAATTATCGTGCAGAAAGTTAGTTAGTTAGTTAGTCGACAGATCATCCTCGTTGCACATCGAACCATTCAGTCCATAAGTGCTCGGATCCCCTCCTCAGCAAATCCCGCAGCGTGTAGCGGCTAACGACGCCAGTTCTGTGTTGGTTTATCAATCTTCTTTGGCTTCCTGCGTAGTGTTCTTGTTTGGCCACCCCTCTTTTAATTTGCTGCTCCCGCAGTCTGGCCATTGTTGTAGATTCACAGTCATCACTTGGTTCTCGCAAAAGTCTCACTTCTCGTAGAGCATTCAGAATGTCAGCCTGGTCCATGGCGCGTCCGCCCTCCACAGTAGCCTCACCTGCGAGCTTGTCAGCCCGCTCATTTCCTTGTACTCCCGCATGACCTGGCACGAAGATGAAACTAATCTTTGCCAGCCGAGACCGCTTCAGAGGCAGCAACCATTCTCTTCGGATCGACCCCTCCTCTATCCTCTTGATCATGTTCATTGAGTCGCTAAGGAAACAAGCCCTAGTGAATGTCTGTGTCTCGAGCCATGTTATTGCTTTACTTACTGCCATGACTTCCATGGTCAGGCTACTTGTGGTTTCAGTGAAAGCACCAGAGTCCTCCTTCACAATTCTCCCTCCGGCCCGAGCTGTAAAGGCCCATGAGCTTCTCACATGTCGGACGACCGACCCATCTGTGTAGATGACCGCGTCACCGTCTAGCGAATTCTCGAAAATCAACGCTTGTACTTCAGCCTCCACAGCAGCCGGATTTTCTTGTCTGCATTTTCTATCTAGTTGGATGCAAACTGAAAAGGATGTGCAGAAGTCTGTTGGCACTTGCACCCACTCCTCGCCAGGTTCTAAGTCCTCAAGTGAACACACCTGTTGAAGAATGTCTTCGGCTTGACCCATCCACGACCGTCCTCTTTTTAACCTGCTGCCCTTCACCTTCCTAATTTCACTATGCAGTGGATGTTGTGTGTTTGCGTTAATTCTGAGGTAGGCGCGTGCCCTGCAAACTTGTACTCTCTCTTCAATGGTTGGAAAATCAAGAAGGTAGCGCATCGCCCTGCATGCTGTATCTCTTGTACATCCAAGAATAATGCGCATAGCTTCATTCTGTATCCTTTCCATCCTTTCTATCTGCTTATGGCTGAGAGTCAGGATTGCCATTGCATACTCCAAAACAGACATGACCAGCCCCTCGTACAGAAGACATAGATGGCGCTGCTCACAGTTTGCTGCCGCCATCACCCGCATCGCTGCCAAACCCCGCTTGGCCTTTGTTATCACCTGGTCTTTGTGCACATTATAAGCAAGGCTTCGATCAAACCGTATCCCCAGGTAATTCATTGCCTGCGTTCTTTCCACCGTCTCTGAACACAGCATTACAGTTGGTGTTGGATTGTTGACAATATGATTATTCAACGAGAACCAAGTCACTGTTGCCTTTGTTGGGTTGACCATTGCCCCAGCTTCATCACACCAAGTACTTATGCGATTGAGTTCGGTTTGTAGTTCCACAGCAACCTCCTCTCTATCCTTACCCTGACGATACACTAAAACATCATCGGCATACGACAATGTCCTGCCAGGTCCAGTGATCTGCTCACTGGTGATTCTCACTGTGTAGGCGTTGAGCAGTACCGGAGATAATGGTGATCCCTGTGGTAGGCCAGGATATATTGTTGTTGGTTCCGAAGTCCAACTGCCACATCTAAAAACTACTTTCCGTTGGTAGAGGGCTGCAGCGATCCAACTAAGGAGGAATGGACTTACGTTTAGTTCAAGAAGCTGAAACATTAAAAAATCCAGTGGTACTATGTTGTATGCGTCCTCAAGATCAATCGCTGCAGCAACGGTTTCAGTGCCTGAGTGGAAACCTTCATAGACATCATGGGCAAAGACTGCTGCATTGGTCCAGGTTTCTCTTTTTGGACGGTACCCACCCAGGGTAGGTGGGAAAACACCTTGCCTCTCTAGTTAGCTTGATATTTTCCTGGCAATTACCTTCTCCAGCAGCTTGCCTATTGTATTCTGCATGGTTATAATTCGATATGCCTGAATTTTTTTTTGGTCTTTGTCAGGCTTCGGCAAGGGAATCAGATAGCTGTGTAACCATTCCTCCTTGATGCTAGCACTCCCTATACTGTTGTTGTACATGTCTGCTAGTTTCTCTAGCTCATTGTCGGTACACCTATTTATGTCGTCGTATCTTATGCCATCAGGACCTGGAGCACTGTTTTTTGATCGTCGAAGCACAGCCTTGATTTCTTTCACTGTGACTGTGTCTTCATCCGAAGTGTTCTGGGCCTTGCATCTGTCTGAGGTGACCTCCTTGGCCAGATTTCGGCCTCCCATGTCTGTCTGGTTGCTCTGCTCAAGGTAGCGTTCAAAGAGGGCTTTGCCCTTGTCCTCGTCAGTCCTCTGCCAGGTGAGGTCAGCACCTTGGAAGTCAGAAATGCTCTTATTCTTGACTACACCACTCATGCTTTTATGTAGTCGCCAGAACAATTTCAGTGACTTGTCTGTGCTTACTCTTTGACACACCTCTGCCCATTTTTCGCTTTTAACCACCTTGACCAGTTTTTTGAAATAGCTTACTTTTGTGTGCATCTCTCTTTCTAAGTGCAAGCAGGGACTAGGATGACCAGCTCTGTTCTTCTTGGCATTTTGCCATCTCCTTACAGCACTACGCTTATCCACCAATGCCTTCTCCACCTCGAAACTCCACCACGGTGGCTGCTCCCAGCTTTTTTTCCTGCCCTGAAACGTTCTGCGCTTGTCACGTCTTATTTTACTCACCACATCTTGCCCTGTACTGTCATACTGGAACGTCTTTACCTTTAGCTTGTGCTGCCTGGTTCTGCCTTTCTCCGCCAATATGCTGCACGGGTGGTGGTCGCTGCCATGGTGTCCTAGGACACCCCATCTACACACTGTAGTGAGTGAAGGTGAAACTAGCGCCAGATCAATAGCACTGTCCTCATCGCCTGGACGGCTTGCTGTCCTGGTGACACAGCCACTGTTAATACAAACCAGGCAAACCATGCAGAAAGTGAGAAAGAAAATGCAACCTGAAATAGGGGAAGAACATTGTGGGTTTGTAGATGGAAAAGGTACAGTAAATGCTGTGTATATGCTGCGATCAGTTATTGAACGTTCTATAGAAGTAAACAAAGATATACATCAATGCTTTATTGACTACACAAAGGCTTTCGATAGAGTAAGACATGTCAACATGGTAGATATGCTTGCAGACCTACAAATTGATGGGAAAGACATTAGACTTATTAAAAACATATATTGGAAACAACAAGCTGCCATAAGGATTGATAATGAAGTAGGACAATATCAGCCTATTAAGAGAGGTGTGAGGCAGGGATGTGTAATGTCTCCAGATCTTTTTTCCCTATACAGTGAAAATATTTTCAGAAATGTAGAAGATATAAATGGAATCATCATTGGAGGAGGAAACATCAATAATATTAGACATGCAGATGATACAGTATTGATTGCAGACAATGAGCAGGATCTACAACAATTAGTAGATGTGGTTGTTGCACACAGTGAACAGATGGGGTTAGAATTAAATTGTAAAAAGACACAGATTATGGTCGTCACTAGGAAGAAAGAACTACCACAATGTGATATACAAGTAAATGGGAATACTCTTAAACAAGCGAATCGGTACAATTATCTCGTAACAGTCATAACATCTGATGGGAGATGCCTTGAAGAGATTAGAACAAGAATCGCCATGGCGAAAGTAGCCTTTAGCAAGATGAAAAACATACTGACCAATAAAAAGATGTCAAGTGAAACGAGAAAAAGAGTGTTGAGGTGCTACATAGAGCCTGTACTTTTGTATGGATGTGAAACTTGGACAATGAGCAGTCAAGCTGAAAAACATCAGATGGCTGTAGAAATGTGGTTTCTGAGGAGAATGCAAAGAATTCCATGGACAGATAGAAAAACCAATGACCAAGTACTACAGGAAACAAATGAAAATCGTAAATTGATTAGAGAAATTAGACGTAGACAGTCAAAATTTTTTGGACATGTTATGAGAAGAAATGAATTGGAGAACTTAGTGACAACTGGCAAGATCAAAGGGAACAGACCAAGATGAAGACAGAGAAGTAAATACCTGGATGGCTTGGCCACATGGCATGGACGAGACAGGAACACTGAGCTGATCCACGACTTTGTCGATCGAGTGAAATGGCGAGTCATGACCGCCCACGCTTTCCGGCATGGCACATGATGGATGGATATGGGGGCGGCATGAATCAGCTCAGGGTAAGAGGACTCGGGGTGAGTAGGTTCAGGGCCTATGGGGAGGACATAGGCGGGGCGGCATGAATCAGCTCAGGGTAAGAGGGCCTGAAGTGAGTAGGTCGAGGGCCTATGGGCAGGACATGGGCGGGGCGGCATGAATCAGCTCAGGGTAAAAGGGCTTGAAGTGAGTAGGTCGAGGGCCTATGTCCCAGTGGAGCATAAGGAGCGAAAGGAGGAGGGGAATTGTGTCTTGATAAGTGATGAGTTTAGTTTAGTTAGTTTAGTCGACGGATCAGCATCACAGCACACGGGTGCAACCCATAAATGCTCCGTTCTCCTCCTAACTCAAACCTGAGTCTGGAGAAACTCAGCTCAGCGCACGAACTCCGTAGCACCGGCGAGGATCCTGAAATACTTTGAGTAGATTTTTACCTCAAAATTTTGCCCAGGCAGCGCCGTTAGGCTACTCACCAGGGCTTGAACCTGGGACCTCCAGCACTCGAGGCGGACACCATACCTCGAGACCCCGCAGCCCCCCGAGTTGAGTGTGTCTGATGAATGATTAGTATGTCTGATGAATGATGAGTGTGTCTGATAAGCGATGAGTGTGTCTGATGAATGATGAGTGTGTCTGATGAATGATGAGTGTGTCTGATGAGACCTCTTGACGATTTGTTTTCTTTCGCTCGCTATGAAAGAAAGTGTAGTCCATGCACGTTATAGACTATAGTACTTCTGGTGCACTGTACTGATTGATGTTTGTGTGTAGATTAGCTTTCCCAATTACCAGTGTCCCTCGCCATCAGGCGAACCCACTCCGTCTTAGAGGTACTTGTAATTTACGTCCCCAAGTCAAGGGCGAGAAGTCAACATGTTAGCCCAACTGACAGGTGTAGGGGTTGTGCCAGATACCTCGGCATTCAGTGACTCGTGGTACACTCCTGCTGTTCAGCACTTTTTCATACCTCGGCATTAGCACACCGGAAGTTTGAGAGCGAGTGCTCTTATTCATTCAGCCACGCTGATCTCCAATCTTGAATGACGAGTGTCATCGTAATGTCTTCTACAAGCGTAGATACCTGTGTATTTGTTTCATTTTGTTTCAATGGCGACATGGAATCTCCAGGGAGAAATATATCTGATATCACCCCCGCCATTTAAATGTCACTCTACACTCAATCTACAGTGCACGTGTCGAATATCCGGTGTCATTCGTGGAAATTTCCTTGATTTACTTCCACACGATTTTAATTCCGACTTTCTTAACTCCACGACTATCTGAGGAAACAAATCTTTATTTCAGTTGGCGATGCTTGATCCGTGCTGATTATAATTTCGGTGTGTGTAATTTGTCTTCTAGTGGGTTATAATGCCGTGGCCGCATGACTGCTCTCTCTCTCTCTCTGCTATCTGTATTAAAGTATGACTGCGAGCCATTGATGTGAACACGAGGGTAAACACTGGCCCTCGCCGCCGCCTCGGCCCCCGCCTGCAGCAGTTGTAGGCATGAACCAATCAGAGGAGAGAACACAACCCGACTTACGCATTCTCCAAGGTAAAAACACAACTAGGTCACATTACACCCACAGCGAAATTAGTCCCCAGATTCTCCACAAGTTTACCAGCATTTTACAAATAACTTCATATTTAATGTGTGATTTCGCTTCAAAATGTTACTCTAATATTATTTTCATGGAAGTTACACGTTGTGGTGTGTAGAGATGAAATGTGATATTTGTGATCGTCTCGGAGTGTTATTTTGGCAGCCATGTTTGAATTGGACGGCTTGATCGCCATTACGACAGAGCCAAAAAATTGATGAATTTTCTTTCAGTGTACCTTAAACGACGCATTTCTATGATGGGTAAATATATCAAAAATTATTTAAATTGTCGCTTTTTCAGTATATGTAATTATTGAAATGATTATTGCCACGCGAATACTGATTTCGATGTTTGTAAATAGATTGTATAAATCGTAGTGTCCCGCGCCTTGCCCGATAAACAAGCGAAAATGAAGGGCGATGGCACGGGCGCTTGAAACAATTTATATTTGAACACCAGGCTGTAGTTAACTATATATTATTTTGACGCATTGACATTGCCCGTTAATAATAGAAATATTATTGTGTTTAGGATACATTTGTAGTTGAAGAATATTTGAATTGTATGTGGTAGTGTGACTGGGCCGTTGTCCACTGTGATAACCAGCCTGTTGAGGTCTCAACAAGTTTCGGTATCTCAACGATTACACCGTGAACAATTAAGAAAGCCTTTCTGGAAGTTAGTTTGTGGCTAGTTTTAACATCGGTCTGACAGGTGATATATATCTGATTGTCTGTTCCGATCGCGCCTCAATTGAAATGCCTTCCGCTCCGTAGTTTGACAGTTACAGAAAATAAAACAACCACGATGATGATAATCTTACTTCATAATCATAGGGATTTTTCTGATTAAGTGTTTGGACAAGTGTTTCAAGTGATTTTATGACATTTCACATATTATCATTGCTGGACAAGGTTGTAATTTCGTGTCTCCTGTAAAAATGATCTGAGAATGCATCTACTGAGCATTTAATGAAGGATGTGCGTTGCAACAGTTGGGTAGAAGGTGCTCAAACTCAATCATAAAACCAGCTTACAGTCAGGGCATTATGAGATAGAAAATGAATATAAATGAAGTATGATACTGACAGTCTGCAGGCACTGTCTCTGAAACAATGCTTGAACTGATTAGATTAAGCATTGTTCTTACTCGATAAAGTTAATGTCTGATGCTGTCTCTTTGCATACGTGTCACTGGTATAGTCACAAATTAAATGGAAATAAATATTGCCCAATTGTTTATGTGTGTGGGATTAGGTATTTTCCTTTTGCGTAAAATTCAGATTAATAAGAATTTGATAACTGATTTACTTTACTGAATATTTCCCCTGCTCGCTCCACTACTTTTAGTAGCGCTAGACTGAATGTTGCATGTGGATTAATTTTCCCTATTATCAGTGTCCCTTGCCATCAAGCGAACCCACTCCAACTTCAGATATACTTGTAATTTACATCCCCAAGTCAAAGATGAGAAGGTAACACTTTTGTCCAACTGTCCAGTCTAGGGATTGAACCTCTGCTCAACACCAGCACACCGAATGTTCAAGAATGCATATTCTTATCCATTCGGCCATGCTGACTCCTAACACTAGGTATAATGATTATACATTGAAACATAAATGCCACAAACATGAACAGCTTCATGAGTCTTCACAAATATTTGTGTTTATATTGCGTTGCTTTCGTTTCTACAGATGCAGTATACAGCATCCGATTTGACGACCAAGACATTGGTTGAGTTAGCGAACTTGTATTTGATACCCATGTCCCACGTGTGATGATTAGTTAACAATTAGACAATTCATTGTTATCGGAAAGACAGTGTATGATGTAACTTTGCTTCAGCGAACCATCTAGGCTGTCCTGGGCTGGAGTAAATAACATACTTGTCCAACCATCACCATGGTTAAAGAAAGTCACAAAACTGTGGAAGCCAACTCTACTTACCTGGAATGGATCTTGGAGGCCGTCCACAAGATCAAACACCAGAAACAGCGACCAAACAAGGAAAGAATCGTCAACGCTATTCGTCAGAATCATCAGGTGACTGAAGATTCTATTGCTGAACAGCTGGAGTTTGCTGTCAAAAGTGGCCAGTTGCTACGAGTTGAGAATAATAATGACTTCACTTATAAAGATCCTTCACTGGCGTCACATGCCAAATCAAAAACGCTGGAGTTGGACAGGAAAACTGACCTGACCAAGATTATTTTCCAGTGTCTGCGAGAATCCAAAGATGCGAGAGGCCTTATGCTTAAAACTGTTGAGAAATACATTATCTCAAAGTTTATCATCAAAAGCAGTGATGATGAAGCACTGTCCAAGAATCTTCGTATCTGCGTCCGCAGAGCAGTTCAACGAGGTCGCTTGGTACAGTCAGGCAAATTCATACAGTTGCCTGAGAAGAAGGAAGTCAACGGCGGAAGCTCAGTTGACTTAGAAGAAGCAAACTTTGAAGTTGTCTTGCCGTTTGAACGAAACAGGGTGAGTACAATTTGCACACTGTTTTGCAATGTTCATGTTAAGTAAAATGCATATTCAGTTGTTCAATTGTTCTAGTCTTATGCTGTCAGTTTTCCATGGCCCAGCTGATGGTACAAATTATGTGGTGACAATAGGCAATCAGTTTTATAAGAGAGAGTTTTCTGACTCCAGAACATGCTAAGATGATGACATTATAAACACCATCTTCAGATTATAGTTCTGGAATTAACCTCTGATTTGTCACCCAATCTTTTCTGTCATTTGTCACCCAATCGCTTCTGACTTTTATTGGTTACTTTTCTGTAAGATTTCAGTTCAAAGCCCGTTTTCTTCTTTAGTGATTTTGACTTGCAGATGACACAGCCCTCTTCTCAAGCAGTGGAGTAGGATTCAGAAGAGCTGCTGCTGTCTATGAGTTGATCCATGCTTTCATGACTCACATCTGCATGTTGCCAGCTTGGGGGGATGTATCTGCTTGAGTGTATGCTGTGTGACCTCTTCAGTATGCACCTGAACAGATGCAACAAAATATCTCAGGAATAATTTGTGCATTCTCTTGTTTGTGTTATTTTTCAAACAATGGTTATATATTTAAAAACACCAAACTGTGACATTGCAGTAGAAGGGAAAATGCTTGACAGTCAATAAATTACAATATTTGGGGGCAATAATGACATGCGGTAAAAGATGCGTGATAGAGATTAAGAGCAGGATAGTCCAAGAGAAAGCTGGGTTTCAGAAGTTGAAAATACCTTATGTAACACATCACTATAATTGAATGTTGAGAGGGGAGTGCTGAAGTGTATATAAAACCTGTCTTGAAACGAATGCCATGGATGGACAGAACTACTAAACAACGATTGATTGGAAGAGGCTAATCCAATTGGAACATTATACACAACTATAAGAACGTGGCAGTGTTCTTTGCTCACATAATGAGAAGAGAGGAATTTGAGAACATCGTGATGGCTGTGGAGACATGTGGTACAAGAGGCAACCAAGAGAAATGATACTTGATGGTTTAAGATTTTCTCCTGACGGCTTCCCTTAATGTCAGAGTGCAGTGCTGGGTGGTCAGTCTGTTCCAGCACAGTGGGAATGGCAGCGTCCAGCATTGTGCCCAGCTCTGGTTCAGCCACTTGGTCCAACTCCTCAGACAGCACAGTGGGAATAGCAACGTCCAGGATTGTGCGCCACTCTGGTTCAGCTACTTGGAAGCTCAGCTTTATTCATACTTCAACTATGAATAAAGTCTCCCTTTATTCACAGTCAAACTGTGACATTACGTTAATTCTTTCTGGCTGTTTAAATATCAAGAATAATTTTCCAGAATTGGTATCCCCAATACAAATAATTGTGTCCCCAGGCGAGTTCTAGAATTGTTAACTTGCGTTTCTGTAAGCTTACTGTTTACAGGCATCCATTTTTGTTTACGTTACCGACCTACTATTTATGTCCTGATAATTCTGGTCCAAGCTGACAGTAATATGCGTCGCCTCAGAGAGACATGATTAGGCAATTTAAACACCAGGCTTTTGACTGACTGGCCTCATGAATTAACAAATAAACAAGGAAATGCTACGCATATAAAGTGCAGGAAAACCTGGTATATGTGAAGCAGGTGGAAAAGAGAGAGGAGAGAGATAGATAATGAAGATAGTGTGAGAGAGAGATATGAGGAAGATGTGGTGAAAGACATTCCATCAATCAATCAGGTGCCGTCTCCTCAATGAAGGTTGTCTGCAATGGATCTCCAATACTGTCTCTCTCACCCTGACTGTAAATTCTGTCAGGCTGATGTTCGTCCATCTCTTGATGTTATCCTCCCACTTGTATCGTTGTCTACCTCTTGTTCGCTTGCCCTCAACCTTGCCTTCCAGTATCATGTCTTTTAATGTGGCCAAAATATTTCACTTGTCTTCTCTTTATTTCTTTCATCAACTCTCTCTTCATTCCCAGTTTTTCTAGGACCTCTGCATTTGATTGGTTTTGTTTCCATGAAATACGACCTATTCGTCTGTATATCCACATCTCCAGGGCTTCTAGGCGACTTTCTATAATTTGTTGCTTGTTCAGTGTCCAGGCTTCCGCACCATACAGTAGCGTTGAATATATGTAGCATTTGACAATTCTCATTTTTAATGCGTTATTAATCTCTCTAGATGTTAATACTGATTTCATGCCGTTGAAAGCATTTTTGGCCATTCCTGTTCTCTTTTTGATTTCCATTTCACTTCTGCCATCATCAGTTATTATATGTCCAAGATAAGAGAAACTTGTTACTTGTTCTAGTATCTGCCCATTTACTGTGATGTTCATTGATGACCTTTCCTTTTCACTGCTAATTATCATAGTTTTTTTTTTTATGTTAATATCTAAGCCACATTCTGCACTGTGCCTGTTTACTTCTTTAGTTCCTAATATTTGTTTATTAAAAAGTCGCTTTCACCCAATTAATTGCTGAAGAATAAAAAAAAAAAGTGTCCGGCAGGGAATCGAACCTCGAGCTCCCGCGTATCAGGCGGAGACACACTATGCTACTGAGGATATGATTTTGAATCGACGAAAATGTATAATATTGCCACTCGCATGTCCCGATGACGTCACATACGTTAAGTCATGTGACTTGGCAAATCATGTGACCAGCCGAGAAAGTTTGACTATGAATAAAGGGAGAATGTATTCATAGTCGGAAGATGAATAGTCACTTTGTTACAGAATACTGAGAGAAAAACAAATCAGCAGTTCTTCGAGAAGCAAGTGAAATTTATTATAGAAATTACAGTCATAATTTTAGGCATATTGTGAGGAGACATGTGAACACTTAGTAACAGCTAGAAAATTGGATGGGAAGGGGATAAATTGGAGTTAAATAATGGATGACTTGGACAGATTGTCTAATTGGCACAAGAACACACAACTGCTTGAGGCTGTATGAGATGACAGAAAGTGATCACTCATAAAGGCACCTGAAGATGGTGATCATAAACATAGCTTGTCATGGGAACGTGGTGTCTTCTACAGAGACATTGATGCTGTGGTAGCTGTCATTCTACAGAGACTTTGATGCTGTGGTAGCTGTCATTGCACAATCACCTGCAGATTGACAGTCAAACAAACTGGGCATGAGGGAGTTCTGTCATATTTGAGCTGTGTTTAATCTGAACAGTGAAAGGACTGAGTTTTGCCTTACAAAGTGACTTAATGGCTTCAACATTTGCTGACTACAGACACAGAGATGGTGGTTTAATATTCTGTTGAAATCTGTTGACTGCCCTTATAGAAGTCATGCTGGTCAGGTTCTCTACAATAGGGAAGTGCATTGGGCACCCGACCCTATGAATACAGTGTAGAACAGTCTGCGGTGGTTGTGTAGAGAAGCTCAGGGTATTTTATTTTGCCCCACCCTGCTGGAGTCATATCTTGGCAAACCTTTGAAGCCTGACTAAAGTAGATTAGATTTGACCACTCACTTTGCAGAAACATTGACTTCAGAATTGCTAGAACTATCTGTAGCTAATATTTGTTCGGATATTGTCATACACTTTAACTAAAAAGAAACTTGGAGAAAGATATTAGTGGGTTCTTCTTCTTCTTCTTCTTCTTCTTCTTCTTCTTCTTCTTCTTCTTCTTCTTCTTCTTCTTCTTCTTCTTCTTCTTCTTCTTCTTCTTCTGCATTACTCCTTCTTCTTCTTCTTCTTCTTCTTCTTCTTCTTCTTCTTCTTCTTCTTCTTCTTCTTCTTCTTCTTCTTCTTCTGCGCTCTCATGAGTGTTTTTTCAGACGTAATTGCTGTGTGTCTGGTTAGGCAGACCCTTATGCCAACACATCTGACTTTAGCGTGCATTATTTTACCAGGTTAACATTCCTGGGGGTTAATGGGTTCTGAGCTCATAAAGATAAAATGATACTACTAAAAATTAAGGCAAGACCTTTCAACATAGTAATTCTTCAGATGTATGCTCCAACGACTGATTATAGTGATGAACAGCTAGAAAAATATTACGAAGACCTACAACAAACACTTTTTTTTGGTTCGCATATCCTTTACAGGACATCACTGTCAACATCAGCATCTTTCAGCTGATTGTTGATTTCTTGGCAAGATTACACTCAGTAGTTTACCATTGCTTTCTGAGCGACCGGGTTACAGACGCGGAGAGAACCGCTGCCGATTCTCGCGCATGTCACATTACTCACGAGAGTATATGGGATTACGGAGAAAGTTGCGTAACCTCTAGATCAAGGGAGACCGGCCAACAAACACTGGAAGTTGTAAAATCATCAGAAGTCCTAATTGTCATGGGAGATATGAACGCAAAGATTGGAAGAACTAAATATAAGCAGATAGTAGGGCAACATGGTATGGGAAACAGAAACGACAGAGGAGACATGGCTGATACAGTTTTACGAAGAAAACAGTCTTATTATTTGTAACACATTTTCCCAACATAACCCTAGGAAGCCAGTCTCCCTGGCGAAGGGGATTAACAACTTTCTCCATAATCCTGTATATCCACGTGAGAAACACAGCTGCGCAGGATTTGGCAGCGGATCACGTCTTGTTGGTTACTTACGGGGTATGTGAGGCGGTCGCTCAGAAAGCATTAGCAAACTAACTGAGCATAATCTTGCCAAGAACATCACTATTAGCTGAAAAATGCTGGTGTTGACTGCAGCATCCTGTGAGGGATATGCAACTTTTAAAAAAAACCTAGGAAACTATACATGGAAAGGCCATTGAGATTAAACGACGAAACCAAATTGGCTACATCATGATTAGAAATAGATTTAAAAGCAATATTAAAAATGCCAAAACATACCCTGGTGCTGATATCAACTCTGACCACAATCCTGTAGTCTTAAAATTAGAAATAAAACTTAAAAACACAGGAATAAGGACATCGAAGACACCTCAAATAGATATACCAGTATTGAAACAACCAGACATAAGTCAACTATACCTGGTTGAAGTAAAAAATAAATATGACAGGCTAATCGTTGAAAGCATGGAACAATATAGACGTGAAGATCGATAAAATTAATACAAAGTGGGAATGTGTCAAAACTAGCATACAGCTTGCAAATACCTCCTTGCCAGTGAAAGTAAATAAGAAAAAGCAATTATGGATAACCGATGAAATCTTTAGCAAAATGACCCAAAGAAAGTAAGCAAATATATTAATAGACAGAGAAATATGTCACATGTGCAGAGTTGCCAAAGAAGAGTGGGTGCAGAATAAATGCAAAGAAATAGAGGATCGAGAAATAAAACACAACTCAAAAGAATTGCATGATATATAAAAATATTTACGAAGAAGAAAAATAATATAACAGGAAATGATTGTATCAGAAGGAAAGATGGAGAAATTGTAATTGACTATACCGACATAAGAAAAAGATGCACAGAACACACAGAAGAGTTAGATATTCAGGTACAGAAGGGTCAAAAAACCAACATTGTATAATACTCATGATGGACCAAACATATTGAAGGCTGAAGTAGAGAAGTTTAAAAAGATGAAAGAAGGAAAGACTGCAGGTCCTGACTAGATAATGACAGAGATGATAAAATCCTTACCAGCTTTGGCATTGACACTACCACAGAATTCTGTAATGATATATATATATATATATATATATATATATATATATATATATATATATATATATATATATATATAATATACTATATATATATATATATATAAATAAAATACTGGGTACATCCACAAGGACTTGAAAACATCAATTTTTATCACACTACCCAAGAAGCCAAGAGCTGTTGTTAGTGAGGATTAACATAACTATTAGCATAATGAGCCATAAGATACTACTCAAGTTCATCCAAGAAAGAATTCAAAATAAATAGATGAGAAAGTAGCTGAAGAACAATTTGGGTTCCGCAAAAAACAGCAGCTCCAGAGAAGCAATAATCTGTTTGAGGATTCTATGAACAATACATAGAAGAACAATTCTTGTTAACCATTGAAAATACTTAGAAGTTCAGAAAAAATATATATGTCTGTTTTATAGACTACAAGAAAGCTTTCGATAGAGTACAACATGAACGACTATTACGTGCTTTCAAGATATAGGAGTAGACGGAAAGGACATCAGACTTATTAGTAACTTGTACTGGGAACAAGCGACGTCTGTTAGATGTGGAAATAACTATTTGTCGCCTATAGAGATATAGGAGTGCGGCAGGGATGTGTACTGTCCCCAAGCCTCTTCAACCTATACACACAAAGAATTTTTAAACAAGTCAAAATGCCTGGACTTAACATCAATGGAAGAATCATAAGCAATCTTAGGTATGCTGACGATACCGTGTTATTAGCAGAAAGCGAGCAAGAGTTACAAAACCTAGTGGAACAAGTAAACAAGCATAATGCAGAATGTGGCTTAGACATTAACATCATAAAAATGAAAACTATGATAATTAGCAATGGAAAGGAAAGATCATATGTGAACATCACAGTAAAAGGGGAGATACTAGAACAAGTAACAAGCTTCTCTTATCTTGGACATGTAGTAACAGATGATGGCAGCAATGAAATAGAAATCAAAAAGAGAATAGGAATGGCTAAAAATGCTTTAAACAGCATGAAATCAGTATTAACATCTAGATAGATTAACAATGCATTAAAAATTAGAATCGTCAAATGTTATGTAGTGCAGAAGCCTTGACATTGAACAAGCTACTAGAAAGTCGAATAGATGCACTGGATTTGTGGATATACAGAAGAATGTTGTATTTCATGGAAAAAGAAACATTCAAATACAAAGGTTCTAGAAAAACTGGGAATGAAAATGGAGTTGAAATAAAAGAAATAAAAAAAGAGACGTGAAATATTTTGGCCACATTAAAAGACATAACACTCTTATAAAAACCATCCTGGAGGGCAAGTGAGCAAGAGGTAGATAACGATACAAGTGGGAAGATAACATCAAGAGATGGACGAACATCAGTCTGACAGTATATACAGTCAAGGCGAGAGGCAGACAGTGTTGAAGATCCATTGCAGCCAACATTTACAGATGATGTGCTGGTGTACAGACAGGGCCAGTTTGGCAAAAGACTTACAGGTGGCAGTAAATGGGGTGGCAGAGTGGTGCATGGACGCAGGTGCCGTTATAAACCCAGACACGGCATCGGTCGTGTGTTATCCCTGGATAACTGGATCATCAAGGCAGATGTCTCATTTATTATGTTGAATGGATGTCCTCTTAGTCGAGAGAGTAAATTGAAGTACTTGGGTATCACCTTTGACAGGTGTTTGTCTTTTAAGGATCATGTGGAGGCTTTGGCGGTGTAGGCTGGTAGGGGACTTAATGCATTGAGGGCTATGGCAGCATCTGGGGTAGACAGAGGATGCTTTACAAGCTCTTTCAGCAGTTAATAATTTATGTCATTGAGTATGGTTTGGGGCTGCTGACAGTATCAAAGAGCCAGCTTGAAAGGTTGGAGCGCATACAGAATGCCGCAATGCGGTTAATCCTGGGATGCACAAAGGACACACCAATTATATGCATGAGGCATATCCTGCGCTACCAACAATAACGGCTTAGGGTCCTTCAGGCCAAATGGTACCTGAGAGTTGCTGCAGATAGGTCAAGGGTCATAGACTAAGACGAGGCAGGTCCTAGATGACACAGGCAGAACTTTCTATACGTCAGGTGTGTGATCTAGAGACCATCAATCGTGGAAGAGAGTGGGTTGAAGTTCCGGAAGACATGACAGACTGGCACAATGTAATAACAACATTGGTTGTGAGTGCAGAGAATGGACAGCGGGCCTCAGTGAGTTTGAAGTGCAACAGCTGATCCAGAGTAACACACATCAAGGTGACATAGTCGTCTACACCGACAAAGGCAGATGGGCGAGTCTTGAAAAAGGAGAGTCTGGCATATGAGACTACGACCTCCAGTATGAGAATGGAGGTGGAGGCAGTAACAGCGGCATTCCGTTGGCTAGAGGAGACTACTGCAACACACGTTGTATTCATTACAGATTCAAAGAGTATGCTTAGTAAGGTGGAGAAAGGAATGTTTCGTGTGGAATGGCTCTTGTCGCTTCAGAGGTCACAGATTGTAAGAACTGTATGGATATTTTGCCCTGGCCATGCGGGGGGTGCGGCGGAATGAACAGGCTGATAGGCTAGCAGGGAATGCACCTCTTGGTGGAATTTTGCCTATGGACAAGGGGCAGGTGGTTGTGCGCTTGTGGGACCAGGTGGAGAAGGCGGAGGAACAGATTGAGAACCCATATGTGGAAAGAATGAGATTTCGGGGGATCGGCAGGGGTTCTGGAAGAATCTCAAAGCTGAGAGGAAAGACCAGGAGAACTTTTAATCAGATAGTGGTGAGAACGATTAGTAGTGTCTCTTCGCTGGCTGTTGAACGAGCGGACAGAGCACGTATGGGAATGTCCTGAGTGCAGTGATGTTGGTTCTTAACTCGGCGTCACACACACAACTCCTTTGCAGCCAACTTTCATTGTGGAGACAGCACCTGATTGATTGATTAATTATCATAAACTTTAGTTTGTGTTCTGCTTCACTAGAAGGCAATGACTTCACCACTCAGTCTGGGATACATAGTAGAAGCGGATGGTACAACTGTGCTGTAGAAAAGAGCTGCATACTGCTGGTCTTGCTGTTGATATAAAACCTGAAATTGATCGTGAACACCATAAATTGGTTGAAGACATTAGCTGGCCTCTTCTTCTGCCTGTCATCCCCTCATAAGGACCTAGCCCATCATCTCACACCAAGCCCTGTCTATGGCTATATCCCGCTGATTCCTCCATGTACTCCCCAAATTACTAATCACTTCTACTAAAAATTCTCTTCCATGTGTTTTAGGCCTTCCGCTATTTCTGCCCTGTGGGTTCAAGAGAAAGGGTTTGTTCTATGACCAGATTTGATCAATGTGTGTCCCCCATCCAATGACAGTGTTGTTTTTCTCACCTCTTGATTCGTTGGAATTTGTTTAGTTGTCCTTAAGCATCATGTTATTTCATCATCACCTAATTGGATAAGATTACTAAAGAAGCAAATCCACATCCTGAGAGTTAGCATAGTTGGGGGATGCATATTTATATTATATATATATATATATAAATACTGGGTACATCCACAAGGACTTGAAAACATCAATTTTTATCACACTACCCAAGAAGCCAAGAGCTGTTGTTTGTGATGATTAACAGAACTATTAGCTTAATGAGCCATATAACTAAGATACTATTCAAGGTCATCCAAGAACGAATTCAAAATAAATAGATGAGAAAGTAGCTGAAGAACAATTTGGGTTCCGCAAAAACAGCAGCTCCAGAGAAGCAATAATCTGTTTGAGGATTCTATGAACAATACATAGAAGAACAATTCTTGTTAACCATTGAAAAATACTTAGAAGTTCAGAAAAAATATATATGTCTGTTTTATAGACTACAAGAAAGCTTTCGATAGAGTACAACATGAACGACTAATTACGTGCTTTCAAGATATAGGAGTAGACGGAAAGGACATCAGACTTATTAGTAACTTGTACTGGGAACAAGCGACGTCTGTTAGATGTGGAAATAACTATTTGTCGCCTATAGAGATATAGGAGTGCGGCAGGGATGTGTACTGTCCCCAAGCCTCTTCAACCTATACACACAAAGAATTTTTAAACAAGTCAAAATGCCTGGACTTAACATCAATGGAAGAATCATAAAGCAATCTTAGGTATGCTGACGATACCGTGTTACTAGCAGAAAGCGAGCAAGAGTTACAAAACTTAGTGGAACAAGTAAACAGGCATAGTGCAGAATGTGGCTTAGATATTAACATCCTAAAAATGAAAATTATGATAATTAGCAATGGAAAGGAAAGAGTCATCAATGAACATCACAGTAAAAGGGGAGATACTAGAACAAGTAACAAGTTTCTCCTATCTTGGACATGTAATAACAGATGATGGCAGAAGTGAAATAGAAATCAAAAAGAGAATAGGAATGGCCAAAAATGCTTTCAACAGCATGAAATCAGTATTAACATCTAGAGAGATTAACAATGCATTAAAAATGAGAATTGTCAAATGTTACTTAGTGCAGAAGTTTTGGCATTAAACAAGCAACTAGAAAGTTGAGTAGGTGCACTGGAGATGTGGATATACAGAAGAATGTTGTATTTCATGGAAAAAGAAACAATCAAATACAGAGGTTCTAGAAAAACTGGGAATGAAAAGAGAGTTGATGAAAGAAATAAAAAAGAGGCATGTGAAATATTTCGGCCACATTAAAAGACATAACAGTCTTATAAAAACCATACTGGAGGGCAAGTGAGCAAGAGGTAGATAATGATACAAGTAGGAAGATAACATCAAGAGATGGATGAACATCAGTCTGACAGTATGTACAGTCAAGGCGAGAGGCAGATATTGTTAGAGATCCATTGCAGCCAACATTTACAGATGATGTGCTGGTGTACAAACAGGGCAGAGACAGGGCCAGTCTGGCGAAAGACTTACAGGTGGCAGAGTGGTGCAGGGATGCAGGGGCCGTTATAAACACAGACAAGGCATCGGTCGTGTGGTATCCCTGGATAACTGGATCATGAAGGCAGATGTCCCAGGTATTATGTTGAATGGATGTTCTCTTAGGCGAGAAAGTAAATTGAAGTATTTGGGTATCAACTTTGACAGGTGTTTAAGGATCACGTGGAGGCTTTGGTGGTGAAGGCTGGTAGGGGACTTAATGCATTGAGGGCTATGGCAGCAACCGGGGTAGACCAGAGGATGCTGTACAGGCTCTTTCAGCAGTTAATAGTCGCCATGCAGTTAATAACCGCCATGCGGTTAATCCTAGGGTGCACAAAGAACACACCAATTATATGCATGAGGCATATCTTGGCACTACCAACAATGACGGATAGGCATAGGGTTCTTTAGGCCAAATGGTACCTGAGAGTTGCTGCAGATAGGGATCACCTCCTGCATGCAGCAATGGATATGGTCAAGGGTCATAGACTAAGACGAGGCAGGTCCTGGATGGCACAGGCAGAACTTTCTATACGTCAGGTGTGTGATCTAGAGACCATCAATCGTGGAAGAGAGTGGGTTGAAGCATCATGTTATTTCATCATCACCTAATTGGATAAGATTACTAAAGAAGCAAATCCACATCCCGAGAGTGAGCGTAGTTGGGGGATGCATAGAATTTCCATCTCTGGGATTTTCAAGAGTGACGGCTACTTTCTGTTCAGTGACAGAGACATCTGTTCTACAGATGTCTCTCAGCAATTTTTTTGCAAATTTGCCCATCAAGGTCTGTCCTCCAGTGTTGAGACACTTGTATGTGCAGCATGTTTTATTTTATAGTTAAGAATAACTTTTATTGCATGCAAACATGTCCATAAGTGCTCTTTGCATCAATCACAGTCGTAAGTAACGTGACGTGCGTGAGAATTGGTAGCGGTTCTCTCCGCGTCTGTAACTTATGGGGTATGTGAGCCGGTTGCTCAGAAAACAATGGCAAACTACTGAGCGTAATCTTGCCAAGAAATCAACAATCAGTTGAAAGATGCTGATGTTGACAGCGATGTCTTGTAAAGGATATGCGGAGAAGAAAACAAAGATGGACATTTGAACTGACTCAACATTAGTTAGATATAATTTAACCATAGCTTGAGAGTGATCTGATGAGAGGTAGTTTTTTTTTTTTTTTTTAAACTTTTTAACATTAAATACTACATCTACACTGTATGGTGTCTTTCCCAATGTCACCCTTGACTATATATCTGTATGGTGTCTTTCCCAATGTCACCCTTGACTATATTCTGTATGGTGTCTTTCCCAATGTCACCCTTGACTATATTCTGTATGGTGTCTTTCCCAATGTCACCCTTGACTATATTCTGTATGGTGTCTTTCCCAATGTCACCCTTGACTATATTCTGTATGGTGTCTTTCCCAATGTCACCCTTGACTATATTCTGTATGGTGTCTTTTCCAATGTCACCCTTGACTATATTCTGTATGGTGTCTTTCCCAATGTCACCCGTGACTATATTCTGTATGGTGTCTTTCCCATTGTCACCCTTGACTATATTCTGTATGGTGTCTTTCCCAATGTCACCCTTGACTATATTCTGTATGGTGTCTTTCCCATTGTCACCCTTGACTATATACTGTATGGTGTCTTTCCCAATGTCACCCTTGATTGATCTTGGGTCAAGAGGTCAGCCTTGTGCTAGCTGCTGTCTCTTTCCCAGAGAACTCAAGGTGTTCATGTTAGCAAGCTGAGCTGTATTTGTCTGCATAATCCTACTGCCAGTGAGATATTTACCCAACACTGCTGTGCTGGCATCCACTGGCACTGATTGTCTGCCCTTATCTTATCCACAAATGCTGATTAATTATGTTTAACATTTCACAGAAAACTCACACCCCAATGGTATTATGCAGTTTCTGCTTAGAAGGGGCAGATAAAAACCGGGAAGGCAAATGGGAGGACCTGATTTCTTGTGCAGATTGTGGAAATAGTGGTGAGTAGTATAGTATGCAGCCTAGATGTTTGTTCTCTGACTTTATCCACCCATGGTGGGTAGCATTGTCTGTCTGTGGTTTTGAATATCTCAGCATGTTGTAGTTGACCAGAATGGAACTGGAAATGCTGAGATCTTGACTGACATAACAAGTGCATGTATATTACGTACTGTTTAGTGACACCTAGTAGTTTATTTCTGTGTGCACATTTGTTATTATTTCACATCACAGATATTGGAATTTCTAAGGCACTGTTAAATGGAGCATCTGCCATATGAAAAATAATTATATAAAGTGTGAACCTTAATGGGCACCCCTCTGGATTTATAATGCGCCACAGCCAGATGCCGAAACCAACACCCAATGAAACATCAGTCCCCCAAAGTCTGTTGACATGGCAGCTCGATACTTCTTTGATGACATTGTCCTCCTGTCTCACACACAAAATCAGATGCAAGATAAACTAATCATGAGAGGTCACAATGATTAGGGTTAAATTTTCCTGTGAGAAAAGATAAAGAAAACCATAATAAGCTTAACAACTGATAATCCTATTTCTCCTGGTGAAATCTCACTTCAAGAGATGGATTCATACTTCTTTAGGTGTCAGTGGACAAATTAGGGCGGAACACAGAAAAACAAAACTGTCATTTACTGCCTATATAGTACCTCGCAGTGTACGGCAGGGGGGTCTTTGAGCCTGAGGAATTCAGGCAGCCTGACTAGTGCATTCCCCGCAGACTGTGCAGGTTAGGATTTTCTTTTTGCCCCCGACAGAAAAAAAAACCACACCGTACTGAGGATTCAAATCCAAAGGAGAATCCGGCATTCTAGCCACTCGGCCAGCCGCTCCTCAGGGAACAGAGAAAGATATCAAAATAAAAAATACAAATGGCTTTTACAGTACTAGGAAATTTGTGAAAGTAAAAAAAAAAATATTAAAAAGTTAGCAGCTAACTTAGGATGTTCCATTCTAATGTTCAATCATTACTAATGTATGAATGAGAAACACAGAGATGGACTAAAACGGTTACAAGCACACTACTACAAACATGTTGACTGACGGCCTGTCCACCAGTGGGGGATGAAGAGTACAAGAAAAAGGTTTGAACCCAGAAATCCTTGGGTCTGCCCACTTCTCCCAGTGGTCCCGCCATTGTTGGAAGCACATTGTGGCCTCTATGGGAGTGGAATTTGTCATGACCATCGTGTTTCACAGTCTTCTTCTGACTCAAATCGACTGGGGACCTTTCAGCTTGGGAACAGCCAAAAATGGCAATGAGCCATGTTGGGAGATTAGGGAGTCTACGAACCTGAGGAAACTTTGTGTTTGGCCAAGAAAGTCGAATCAGATGTGAAGAATATGAACAATAGACCCGTGGGGAACTCCATGACAACGCACCCTCCACTGCAAGCAGGCTTATTGAAGATATTGGGGTGGAGAATGCAGTTAGTTTGTGGTGATTGTTGTAGACTACAAATGTGAGTGTTTGAAGTGGGATAGAAAAATAGCTGTCCACATGATTAGTTTGTTCATACCAGAAGGCTTATATGTCTACTTCAAGGTACAAACACAGCAGCTCTGATGTAAACAGGCACAACACGAGCACACATATCACACAAGCTAGGAGGAGCAAGATACTATTTCAGATGTGCTTGTCTTGATTGGCTGCGTTTATTTGTCCAAGTGACAGATACTTGTTTGTATATTTTCTCTGGTATGTCCGTCTTAGCCTGGGGTTGGTCCCGCAGACCTCATTTTGACTTTGTTTCTGAAGAAAGAAAACAAAAAACATAGTGTAATTATGCAAATACAATAGCTTACCATAGTTATATAGTATCAGAAACATTAATTATGACATCGAGGTATCTTTACACCCCTAGAAAAGGAATAATGATATAAACAATGATTTTTGTCTCGTTCAGTTCTAGGTTACCCCACAGGATAGACATGGAACATGTTCTGAATAACGATATAAACAATGATTTTTGTCTCGTCTAATTTTTGGTAACCTCACTGGATAGACGGAATAATTTATAAATAATGATGTAAACAATGTTTTTCTTGTCTAAATGCAGGCCATCCCACATGCTTGAAATTCTCAGATGTACTTACAGCGAGGGTGAGGCGGCTGAGGTGGCAGTGCATAAACTGCAAGAAGTGCTCTTTTTGTGGCAAGTCTGGTAAAGAGGTAAGTTGTAGGTAGTCAGTCAGTAGGTGGGCAGAGAAGCTGTGCTCTCATTTAGGGTCACTTTTATTGCACTTGAATGTTTTCTTAAGTGCTCCAGTCTCCTCCCATAAATCACACCAGTGAGAATCTCAGCACAGTGCATATAGCACCAGTGAGGATGCAGATGTGTTATGCCAGAAACACACATGCTGTAAATATATAACTTTGTGGCTGATGTTTGCCACATGGACATCTTGCCAGGGCAGCTGCCTGTTTGATCCTGCTCTGAATTCCCAACAACTACACATGCACGTGGATCCTCTGGGTGGTGGGGTCTTGGGATTGTTTACACCATACTTTTCTAATTTTGTGAAGATTCACGCCATCAACTCTGGTATTCAAACCAGGTCATGTGGAATTAGAGGTGGATGACCATCCCCAGTGGCACTCTACCCCAGGATGGAAAGGGGAAGGAAGTCTTGTGACCAAACAATGCTCACCTTTTTGTGTAGATTACTACTTAATCTAGTATTCTTGTTCCTTTTATCCAGGAAGGATTTTCTGGAAATGTATTAACTGGTCATCTCCATGTGTGTCCCAGCCAGTGCAAAATAAAACCAACCATGAAAAGTCTGTAGTTGAGATGAAACTCTGAGAGATGATGTAGAAACATTTCACATGTCTTATAGATGATCATATTATCAGTCTTCAGATTTCAGTTTTTGAAAGGGTCACTGGTTGTATGTAGAGAAACCTGTGTCAAAAGTAATATTTTCTCCTACTGATGTTTAGTTCTGGGTGCAGTTTGAGATCCCTTAACTTTGTCAGAAGTGACTAATTACTACCCCAGATCCCTGAGAGAAAACGCAGGACAAGTGTCTCTTTTATGCTGATTTTAGAAACAGTCCCTGGATACTCAAGAAGTAGCTCATTGAAAAGAAAGATATAGCTGCTCTTGGTACCCCCGGGAGTGAGAAAGAGGAATTAAGATATGCAGGATATGCTTGTTATTTAAGGGCTGCATAGGCAAGGTACCTCCCACCATTCGCACTGCGAGCGCTAACAAGTCAAGTCGCATTATTCTGTCAAGAAGCCTGATCAGCGGGAAAATGTCACGTGGAAAATCCAACAAGAAACACGCTGTTGCCAAGATGTGCAGCGTGGGAGCCGACACCAAGAAGAAGAACGTCGAGAGCCCACCTGCTAGCTGCATCAAAGAGCCTGATATTACAGCCATCACTGAAGCTACTACGAGGGAGAAGATTGACAGCCCAACACAGTCAACCAAGAAGGAGGAGAAAGACACCAGAGTCGGAAACACCGACTCGAAAACAGTCCGATGGGTTGTCAAGCGGATTCCTGTGGAGCTGACAGATGAAGAAATCCTGAAGCAGCTACGTGAAGAGAATCTTCACATCCGATTCTTGAAGGCGGAGCGGCTTCTCACCTACTCCAAGGTACCTACAACCTTGGCAGTAGTGACGTCGGAGGGCAGCGAGATGCCGACCACAGCATCGTTCAAAAGAGAATACAGCAACCAGAGAGATTCATACCAAGAATCACGCAATGTTCCAGATGTCAGAAGGCCGGCCACAGTAGAGCTAAGTGTCGCAGCAAGACGGAAATATGCCGATACTGCGCCGATCACCACGCCTTCAAGGAGTGTCCGCTGGCCAAGCTGGACACGGACTTCCGAGCACCCAACAACAAAAGAAAGTGCGCCAACTGCCTGGGCAAACATGGAGCAAGATACCTGGGCTGTCCGTACCTGCAGAGACACAGAGACGTCTTAAAGATCGCCATCATCACAAAGACACCATTCAAGGGAAGCAATGCAGAGGGGCGAGACAGCCACGGGTATAGCACAAGCTGAAAGAGATCAACTTCAAAAGCAGATAGACGAGTTGAAGAAGCAAGTCAAGGCACTGCTGACGACGTCTCCGACCAGCGATAATGAGAAGCTGCTGGCCGACATGAAAGAAATCCAGCTCGACATCAAACAAGAGATTCAGCGCATGGCTGAGATGAAGAAGGAGAACGAAGAAATCCTACAAATGATCAAGACCGAAAGAGAATTGCATAGAGCTGAAATGGGACTCTTTCAAAACAAATTAACAGAAGCCACACAAGAACTCACAGATAAACAGCAAGAAGAAAACCAAGAGACCGAGCCTGAACCGCAAGCTGAAGCCAGCAGCCCAACCACAACGCCCAAGAGGGAACTACTATACCGTCGGATCTCTGAAGGAGGCACAGAATACCCAGTCGACAAGGAGGAACTCAAGCGCGAGGAATTCAGAAGGCGCTGGGAAGAAAAAGAAAAGAAGAAGCCTAAGAAACTCCTGGGGAAACCGATGGTATACCCAGTAGTACTCTACGACCGTGAGAACGACTTCGAGTACTATATAGATGACGGTAAAATCGTCCCATGGCTGACCACGGAGGAAGAAAACTTTAGGCAGCAGTATCGCAAACGCAACAGTGAAAACATGCACAAGGAGGAAAATGAAAACGTCGATATGCTCCTACAGAAAATACACAATAAAGGAGAAAAAAAGACCAATAAAAAGTCCTTTTAAGGACTGCAACCAATAAAGCCAGGAGCCTGCACCACCAAAGAAAACAAGATGAAACATGCACAAAGGACAGCCACGGACCGATCCCCCAGCTGGAGGGGGATTACGAAAAGTCCTTATAAGGACTGCAGCCAGACGAGCCAGGAGCCTACACCAACAAAGAAAACCATAACAACAGAAGAGCACAAAGGATAGCCGCCGACCACTGCTGACGTCACAGACACAAACGCTACATAACCAGTCCGAGATAGGACTCACAAGACAAGAATTAGGGTGAATAAACCCACAAAAACCACGATCCTCAATTATAACCACAGCTGATGAAGCAGGTTAGACGAGGACGAATTTGGAATTTTTGTTTTTGGAATTGGAATTGGAGGTACCTCCCTGACGTGTTCTACTCCTGGAAATGTAAATGTGAACCCCCCACTAACAGATATGAGAATAATGTGTACACTCACTTAAGCTACACAACATTTACATATAGTTAGAAATCAGTATGGAATAATTATGAGGTTTAACAAACTACCACGGTGTTTGCTGGGAGAGAACAGTGATGGAAGGGCATGGTTTCTGGGAGAAGCTACAGCACTTTGAGTGTCACAGTGGCTGGGAGAGAACAGTGATGGAAGGGCATGGTTTCTGGGAGAAGCTACAACACTTTGAGTGTCACAGTGGCTGGGAGAGAACAGTGATGGAAGGGCATGGTTTGTGGGAGAAGCTACAACACTGAGTGTCACAGTGGCTGGGAGAGAACAGTGATGGAAGGGCATGGTTTGAGTGTCATAGTGGCTGGGAGAGAACAGTGATGGAAGGGCATGGTTTGTGGGAGAAGTTACAGCACTTTGAGTGTCACAGTGGCTGGGAGAGGACAGCGATGGAAGGGCGTGGTTTCTGGAAGAAGCTACAACACTTTGAGTGTCACAGTGGCTGGGAGAGAACAGTGATGGAAGGGCATGGTTTCTGGAAGAAGCTACAACACTTTGAGTGTCACAGTGGCTGGGAGAGAACAGTGATGGAAGGGCATGGTTTCTGGGAGAAGCTACAACACTTTGAGTGTCACAGTGGCTGGGAGAGAACAGTGATGGAAGGGCATGGTTTCTGGGAGAAGCTACAGCACTGAGTGTCACAGTGGCTGGGAGAGAACAGTGATGGAAGGGCATGGTTTGTGGGAGAAGCTACAACACTGAGTGTCACAGTGGCTGGGAGAGAACAGTGATGGAAGGGCATGGTTTGTGGGAGAAGTTACAGCACTTTGAGTGTCACAGTGGCTGGGAGAGAACAGTGATGGAAGGGCATGGTTTCTGGAAGAAGCTACAACACTTTGAGTGTCACAGTGGCTGGGAGAGAACAGTGATGGAAGGGCATGGTTTCTGGGAGAAGCTACAACACTTTGAGTGTCACAGTGGCTGGGAGAGAACAGTGATGGAAGGGTATGGTTTATGGGAGAAGAGGTTGGGGTCAACCAGCATGAAGAGGGAGACAGGACATTGAGGCTCCTTGTGCTTGAGGCAGTAGATGTAGCAAGAGGGACACAGAACATTGATGCTCCTTGTGCTTGAGGCAGTAGACGTAGCAAGAGACAGAGAGACTATTTGGCAAATTGTGATGAGAACACTGTGCTGCAAAGGTACCTGCTACACAATGGTGATGCATCATTGCAAACACTGCACACATCATGTTATGATGTACATGTGTAATGTAATATATCTGCCACATACGGTCAGTGTGGGGTTATGGACAGTTTGATACTCTACAGTTAGTGTCATTTGTTTGTACAGTAGTGACTGTAGGTCAAAAGGCTTCTAACACTGGAACAATATCCCTTTGTGTTTCTGCAGGACGACATGCTATTCTGTGATTTTTGTGATCGTGGTTTCCACATGGCCTGCTGTGATCCTCCTATTGCCAAGCCTCCGAAAGGTGAGTACCTAGGACGTTTTATAATCAAATCACATACCAAATCACATGACATTAGCTTCTCTCTTCTGACTTATTAGTTATAGGACTGTCAATCTCAGATTAGTTGTCATGTATACAATCTAATACTGGTTACCTTGTCTTCAATCTAATACTGGTTACATTGTCTCCAATCTAATACTGGTTACCTTGTCTTCAATCTAATACTGGTTACATAGTTCCCCAATCTAATACTGGTTACCTTGTCTTCAATCTAATACTGGTTACATTGTCCCCAATCTAATACTGGTTACCTTGTCTTCAATCTAATACTGGTTACCTTGTCTACAATCCAATACTAGTTACATTGTTTTCAGTCTATTGCTAGTTACCTTGTCTTCAATTTATAGCTGGTTACCTTGTCTTCAATCTAATACTAGTTACCTTGTCTTCAATCTAATACTGGTTACCTTGTCTTCAATCTAATACTGGTTACCTTGTCTTCAATCTATTGCTGGTTACCTTGTCTTCAATCTATTGCTAGTTACATTGTCTTCAATCTATTGCTGGTTACCTTGTCTTCAATCTATTGCTAGTTACATTGTCTACAATCTATTGCTAGTTACATTGTCTTCAATCTGTTGCTGCTTACCTTGTCTTCAATCTATTGCTAGTTACATTGTCTTCAATCTTTTGCTGGTTACCTTGTTTTCAATCTATTGCTAGTTACCTTGTCTTCAGTCTATTGCTGTTGACCTTGTCTTCAATCTATTGCTGGCTACCTTATCTTCAATCTATTGCTGGTTACCTTGTCTTCAATCTATTGCTGTTTACCTTGTCTTCAATCTATTGCTGTTTACCTTGTCTTCAATCTATTGCTGGTTACCTTGTCTTCAGTCTAATACTGGTTACTTTGTCTACAATCAATTGCTTGTTACTTTGTCTTCAATCTATTGCTTGTTATTGTGTCATCAATCTATTGCTGGTTGCCCTAAGCCTTGGTTGGCGGCTGGTCTAGGATCGAAGCTCCGACAGGCGGACAATTAGAGCATTGCTTTGCTGATCTGGCAGCTTCTGCACCTTGTCATGTTCCAGATGTAGGGGTGCTACCTTTCCTCTGGAGTGAACTAGGCAGGCCGAGAGAGGGATCATGCTGCATGGGCAACACATGATCTCTATATTTTAGCCCAGGCTTTGTGCTATGGTTGGCCTTATCAGTCACATTCGCTACCGTCATGGGTAAACGTTATGCATTTTTAAAGCACAAACTATCGTCTGTCAAGACGGCAAGGTGCCAATGATGATTGCTGGTTACCTTGTCTTCAACCTATTGCTCGTTACCTTATCTTAAATCTAATTGCTGTTTACCATGTCTTCAATCTATTGCTGGTTACCATGTCTTCAGTCTATTGCTGATTACCTTGTTTTCAGTCTAATACTGGTTACTTTGTCTACTACAATCTATTGCTGGTTACTTTGTGTTCAATCTATTGCTGGTTTCTTAGTCTTCAATCTATTGCTGGCTGCCTTGTCTTAATCTATTGCTTGTTACTTTGTCTTCAATTTATTGCTGGTTACCTTGTGTTCAATCTTAGAATCTTCAATTCTTCTTCTTTCGTTCGCTTGAAATATGTCTGTAATTGCAATGTTGTCTCTTGCATGAATTTGTCTTTTTAGTTCACCCAGCAGTCCATAGAGTTTATCTCCCACTGTCGTCTCTCTAGGCCAGAAGGTTTGCCTAGATATGTTGTATTTTGGGCAGTCTTGGAGTATGTGATCTGCTGTCTGCGACGCCAATCCACATGTACACATGGCTGTTTCACCAATCTTGAATTTTGTATACATGTGGTTGCGCAAACTATTGTGTCATGTTCTGAGGTGCAGAATAATGACTTGTTCTGTTCTGTCCATAATGTGGTAGTCATCTTGAGCAGGTTTTGGTGGCTTTCTGACTGATTTTATCATTCTTTTCTTTTGGTGGTATGTAACGGGCACATCAGGTCGTTCTTCTTTTGCTCCTTCCTTAGCTAATTGATCAGCTTTCTCATTTCTGATTACTCCACAGTGGGATGGTATCCACTGTACGGTGACCTTATGTTGACTGCTAAGTTCAGAAAGTAGTGTTCCTTAGTACTGGCAATTTCCCAGACAAGAACACCTCGAGTACTGATTTTTGCATCTGTCAATAGCACCACAGGTTGTGTACCATGGCTGGTATTTAGTAATTTCTCTGTTGCTATCTTGATTGCCTCAATTTCAGCATCATAGTTATGGCAGTACTTTCCTGTCGGTACTCTGGCTGTGTTACTAGTATTATTTGCGTATTCTATGTACACTCCCGCTCCTCCATTTCGAACAGCATTTTGTGACGACCCATCTGTGTAGACTCGGATTCAGAGGTCCTGTGGGTATTCTTTATCAAGGAAGCTGAGAGTGGCTGTTCTGCGCTGCACACTGTTCTGTTCTTGTCAAATATTCCTCTCACTTTTGTCTGGATTTGTAATGATAGTCTATGCTCATCTTTCCATGGAGTTCGCTCTGGAATAGTTGTTAGGGGGATACCAACTGTGGGCAGATCGGTGGTTTCTGTGCGTAGTCGTTTGGCCTGATAGATAAAACTACTTCTTTTCAAACACCCCACAGCTATGCTTTCAAATTTGTTCTTCATGGGGTGACCTGGCAAGCAGAGGAACTTTTCTGCTTGTATTAGCGTTTTCATATCTCTGTGCGCTCTCTCAGTGCTTGTCTTCTCCATCTCCACTATAGATGTTGATCTCATCCTTCCTGTGGTGACTCTAAGTGCTTGATTTTGCACCTTGTCCAGCTCTTGTGTTTTTTTAATAATGCTGAGCACCACACAGTTGACCCATATTCCACGTGTGCTGTTGATAAACTTTGCCAAGTATTTTTCCACTGGCTCCCCATGTGGTTCCACTTAGCTTTCTCAGGATGGCCATTTTCCTTCTGTCTTTTGCTACTTCTTTGTTGATGTGCTTTCTCCATGTCAGCCTGCCATCAAATGTTACTCCATGATATGTTGGTTCTTTATCTTCTCTAAGGGGTATTCAATTTATCTGGATGGTCCCTGCCTTTTGTTTTGGAGAGAGGGTAAATAGGGTGGTGTTGCACTTGTCAATGTTTATGCTGACACCATCTATTTGCCCATGCAACAAGTGCATCTACAGCTCTTTGTAGCAATGTAGTGGCCACTGATGCATGTTCATTTGTGCTCCATAGAACCAGGTCATCAGCGTACATTACCGCTAGCGTACATTCCCGCTTTAATTCAATGTGGTAGATTAGTAGCAAAATCATTGATGAAGATTAGAAAAAGTGTGGGGGACAAGACTCCGCCCTGGGGAACACGTGATGCAGTAGTACTTTCTTGCTCTTGAGTCCGCCTATCTGTACTCGGGCTCTTCTGTTGTGCAAGAATGCTTTTACCCATTTGTACATTCTTCCATTGACTTTACAGTTTCTCAGTTTCTTCATCAGACCTTCTTTCCAGACTTTGTCAATGGCTTTCTTCAGATCTATCCATGCCGCAAGTGCAAGTTTCTTCTCTTGGAATGCATCCTGAATTTCTTGAGAGGGGTAGGTTGTGGGTGGGCTTGGGATGTGTGGGTTGGTGGGGGGTGTTTGGGTTGGGGTAACAGGTGAGGGCAGTGTGTGTGGGTGGGAGATGGATGGGTCGGTTGGTGGGGTATGTATGTCTCCCTGGGTGTGTGTGGGTGGGGTATGTGCAGGAGGTGGATGGGTCGGTTGGTGGGGTGTGTGTGTTGGTAGGTGGGTGGGTGGGGTGATGTGTGGGTAGGTGGGATATGAGCCTCATAACATGGTAATTTGCCTTGTTTATGTTTACAACATTCATTTCACAGTTTTTTTTTCTTCTTCCTATGTGAATGTATAATGCTCTTGATGAACGAAAGATGAGTGATTGGAAGGGCCGGATATAAGACGGGCCTGCGTGCCCAATTTGTGACCTTTGTAAAATAAAGTTGATTTGATTTGATTTGATCTTCCGTAGAATAGCACTGCCTAAAGCCAGCCTGCTGTGGCACAAGAATGTTTTCACTTTCAATGTACCATTGCTGTCTGTGATTCTTCTTCTTCTTCTTCGTTCATCCGGAGTTTTTTTTCGGACGTGATTGCGTTGTGCCTGTTTACAGCAGAGCTGCGTTCTTGCGCCGTTAGGCCGACACATCCGACTTCTGCGGGCATTTGTTGACCGGGTTAACCTTCCCGGGGCTGTCTGTGATTGACAATGCGCTCCATTGTTTTGCAGAGACAGCTGGTGAGGCTAATTGGTTTGTAGCTGGAGGCATTGGAACTGTCTTTCCCTGATTTTAGGAGGGGTATCATCATTGCTTCTCTCCAGACTTGTGGAACCATCTGAAGAATGGAGGCATTGCTGTAGGCATTAGAACTTGTCTTTTGCTGATTTTAGGAGGGGTATCATGATTGCTCTCTCTCCAGGCTTGTGGAACCGTATCAATTGAAAATCTGCAACAGCTTTGCTTTGGCCTCAGTTCCTAGGTTCCTAATAATTTCATTGGAGATACCATCAGCTTCTGGTGGCTTTTTCATTTTCAGTTTTGATATTGCTAGCTCTAGTTCTCTGATTGTGATAGGTGCCTCCAGAACCTCATGTACTGTTTCATCCTATCCCGTATGTTGCCATTTCTACGGGACATCTGAGAAGGACCTCCAGTCATTTTGGTTGGGCCCTTTCGAGGCATAGGGCTCGGCACTGCACCTACCTGGGGGTTCAAAGCAGGGCGAAGCACTATGTTTTGCAGTAATTGGCATATCTCCTGATTTTGGTGGTGCACCTCCTGGTTGGTTGCCTCCATCTTCAGCACCTTTCCTTTACTAGAGCAGACTGTGGTCTCACTCGAGTTTAGATGTGTAGGCACACACACACACGCTTGCGCATGCACGTGCATGCATACACATCTAGAGCATTCTGGTTATTTTTCGGTGCCAGAGACTCGCCACCGCCTCTTCTCCTGTTAACAGGTCTGCCACGTGAAGGCCAGGAGTTGGACTTTTGCTGCAGAGGTGGTGAATGCACGGGCCATGGGGTATTTATGCAAGGTTGGGCGCTCACCCCAAAATCTGCACACCCGGCTACATAACAGCAACATTTGGAACCCAGAATCTTCAGTGACAGGCTGATTAATGGCTGCCTTGAGATTGATCTCAGGCTTAACTCAGATCTCTGTTTTGACTTTAAACCCTAGCTAGACTTTTAGCTGAGAATATGATTGTCCACTCGGGTGTCAGTGAACCAGTTTCTGCACTTGTTCTACAGGAGACTGGAAGTGTAACTTGTGTGATCCAGAGCGAGGGGCACAGAAGGGCAAGCAATTCCTGGAGGCAGCTTTGATGTTCACAGAGAAGGTGAAGACACAGATCCAGGCCACGACGAGAGACAGGGTGAAGAAGGCCAAGTATGTTTGTCTGTCTGTCTGTACAAATGAGTCTGTCATATCAATGAGTGAGTATGTCACTGCCTGCTATATGCTTGTCCTCTGTGTAAAGCCAGATTGTGGTTGTTAATGGTTGTCAGTTCTCATGTAGATGTATTATCTTCTCCATGTCTGCTAAGCTACTTGAGAAGCATCGGAGACCACCCTTTAGTTGTTTACTTTTGTGGATGGAGAGACACTAGGTTTTGTTGTTGTTGTTTCTATAGCATGTATTTTCCTTAATGAGGTTGAAGGCCTCTTTGAACCGGTTTACTCGTGGCATGTTTTATTTTATTCTTTACATTTTCTGTTTCTTGTCTTCATTCAATGTTTTCAAATATTGCTCGGACTGTGTTTTCTCAGCATCTCCGTTTGGTGTTTTTTAAGTATTCTGTGGCATCTGTATTTACTCAATGTCTCATCAGTATTTTCAAGTATTGTGTGGACTGTTTTCTCAGTGCAATTGTTTAGTCACTTTCAAGTATTGTGTGGCGTTATTCTATTTATTTAGCAGATTTAGTATCCATCAAAACATATTGACTACCACAGTATGTCTGTCATTTTCTGGACTTATTCTGTAGAAGCAACTTATTGTATGATCATTATTTATTGAATATATCTACTTTTCTGCATGCAACTGACAATGTTCTGGTCGTGTTCTGATTGACTGATCAGCGTGTGATATGCTTAGCATATAATGTTACAGCTATAGTTGATTTGCTACAGTTGAGTTCTCTTCTAGTTGTGGTTTCTCATGTGTTAGATGAGATAACCACATTCTTGATTTCACTTGTATTTATTTAGGTCATATTTGATACATGTTTGTTAGGTTTTGGAAACATGAGAAGGAAAACATGAATTCTTGGAAACAGTAAAGTTGATTTGAAAAAGAAAAAAAAAATGGAATGCAATTAGCTGTAGGAATGTAAATGAACAAATTAAGAAGAAATTAGAAGCAACAGAGATGTGGTTCCTGAGACGAATGTTGCAAATTCCTAGGACTGCCAGAGTAACTAACGACGACTGCCTGATACAGGCTAATGAAACTAGAACACTATATACAACAATAATAAAAAGACAAACAGCTTTCTTTGGTCGTTTGACGAGAAGAGAAACGTTGGAGAACATTGTGACAACCGGAAGTATCGAGGGGAATAGAGGCAGAGGCAGACCAAGAGAAATGATGCTGGATGGACGGTGTCATGGAGGAATATCAGCAGCAGAGTTGATCCAGAACACCAAAAACCGAGATCTATGGAGAGCCATGAACGCCTACGCCAACTGGCAAGGCACTTGATGATGATGATGATGGTGAATTAACTATAGAGCCGTGACATCATAAATACAGACATCAAAAGGTTTTCCACACCTGCTAGTTAATCACCTAACTAGAACCACTGCTTTATGTTGTAATTATTGGTAAAACATGTTTAGAAGTAATTATATTAGTATCCATCCATCCATCATATCCATGCTGGTAAGCATGGGTGGTCATGATTTGCCATCTCACTCGATCACCAGAGTCGTGGATCAGCTCAGTGTTCTTGTCTTGACCAAGCCATGTAGTCAAGCCATCCAGGTATTTACTTCTCTGTCTTCCCCTTGTTCTCTTCCCCTTGATCTTGCCAGTTGTCACTAAGTTCTCCAATTTATTTCTTCTCATAACATGTCCAGAAAATTTTGACTGTCTACGTCTAATTTCTCTAATCAGTTTACGATTTTCATTTGTCTCTTGTAGTACTTAGTCGTTGGTTTTTCTGTCTGTCCATGGTATTCTTTGCATTTTCCTCAGAAACCACATTTCCACAGCATCAGATGCTTTTCAGCTTGACTGCTCATTGTCCACGCTTACATCCATACAGAAGTACAGGCTCTATGTAGCACCTCAACACTCTTTTTCTTTTAGCAGTTGACATCTTCTTATTGGTCAGTATGTTTTTCATCTTGCAAAAGGCTACCTTCGCCATGGCGATTTTTGTTCTAATCTCTTTAAGGTATCTCCCATCAGATGTTATGATTGTTCTGAGATAATTGTACCGATTCACTTGTTTAAGAATATTCCCATTTACCTGTATATTACGTTGTAGTATTTCGTTGTTCCTAGTGGCGACCATAACCTGTGTCTTCTTACAACTTAATTCTAACCCTAGTTGTTCACTGTGTGCAACAACCGCATCACTAAATGTTGCAGATCCTGCTCATTATCTGCGATCAATACTGTATCATCCACATATCTAATGTTATGACGTTTCATCCTCCAATGATGATTCCATTAATATCTTCTACATTTCTGAAAATATATTTATTTACTTCTATAGAACCTTCAGTTAATGTTCTCAGCATATACACAGCATTTACTGTACCCTTTCCTTCTACAAAGCCACATTGTTCTCCTATTTCAAGTTGTATTTTCTTCCTAACTCTTTGCATGATAATTCTTAGCAAAATCTTTGTGATGTGGTTCATTGTACTAATTGTTTGATGTTGATCGCATTCCAAGGCTCCTGATTTCTTCGGGATTGCAATAAATACAGAATTACATAATTCAGGAGGTATATCTCCAGTATCGTATATTGCGTTCAGCAGTCTGGTGACCTGGTCAAATCCATACTATTCTAAAAGCATTGATCATTTCTGTTGTGATGTTATTTGGACCTGGTGTCTTGCCAGTTTTCATATGGTTAAGAGCATTCTGAACTTCCATTTTCAAAATTGATGGTCCTTCATTATTATTCTGAATATCATACTGTTCTTCTCGTGTATCATTATAAAGAAAGGTCTTACACATAATCTGAACACACATGTACAATCTGATCTTTGTCTATTATGATTTTGCCATCTTTTGTTTTTAGGCTACCTGTTGATATGTGTGTGTTCTTTTGTTAGTGATGTCATTAATTCTTTTGTGCATTAATTTGGTATTCCGGGTGTTGGATTGGTTTTCAATTTCTCTGCAATATTCCTCAAGCCTGACTTTACATGTTTGTTTGTTGTTATAATGGAACGTAGATGATCATTGAACAGTATCTCGTAACTTAACTTTACATTAAACAGTATCTCATAACTTAACTTGGCTGTTTTATTTATTTGCAAAATGGTACATGTCATCAGTTTTTGTGATGTCACTATTTCTCTTGTGCAATTTTGTTGCATTTTAAGTTTGGTTATACTAATCCTGTGTTGATACTGACCCACTTCTGCACAGGTTATACCAAGCCACAAAACGGAAAGCTATCAACATCAGGGGCAGAACTATAGGCAACAAGAGGAAGAGGAAGAGCACAGAGAGCAGTGGAGGAGAGGAAAAGGAGGCTGACTCCTCCCAGGATGTTCTCTCCCCCAGTGAGTTGGCTGTCCTCAGTGGGGGTAGCAGTCTTGAAACTTTGTCAATTTTGCCAGAAACCAAAAATTTGGTGGACGGACTGTCTCGCTTTTTCACCCCTACAAACAAACGATTATCACGGGTGTCTCTCAGTGCAATCCAGCCTCCCCTTATAAACTTGTCCTCAAATAAAGTCATCGCTGAGGCTAACAACAAAACTAAACAGAAAGCAAAACCAGCTGACCCCGTGTCTGTAAAATCTCATTCTAAGACATCGCAGAGCCAGAGTCGGCAAGCAGCCACTAGACTCATCAAACGTTCCAAGCTCTTGCACGCCTCCAGGGGGCGCCAGAAAAGTCAGGGACCTCCTCTCATTGGACAGCTACGAGGTCTCTTTGATGGCCTGTCCACATTTTTCAATGCTACAGGTGAGCGCAAGAGGACTTTACCGGTGTACAATCCATGTAGACAGAACAAACATTCCCCCCGGCACCTCTCTGATTCAGCGTCTAACTATTCCCTATCTCCTTCCGACCACTGTTCCTGGAATTCCCCCACACGCAGCTTCTGTGATAAGGCTCCTGCTGGTCTGAGTGTGTGTATAAGTGACAACAGTTCTCATAGCAGATGTGGGCCGGTGTCCGCCCTGTCATCGTCTCGGCATGATCTTTCTTGGTGGGATGACATGAAGCACCTGATGCAGATGACATTGGAAGAGTTTCATCACTATGGGGCTCATCCAACAGATGCCCGAAATAGATGTTGGGCAGCCAGAGGACCCAGGAGGACCTGGTTTTCTCGCGGGAGAGGTCATGGCAGGGGCGGGAGCGGCAGAATTTTCAGGGGTAAGCTTTCGTCCCCCTCCTTTCCCATCATTCTTGATACTACACCCTTGTGTGACTGCAAGCGTGTGTGAATGTCTGTCTGGCAGTCCTCCCAACCTGACCACGTACCGTGGGTCATCTGTGTTGTGACTGTGCTCACCTCACTCACCTATAGGTGTACCACGTGATATACTACTGCAGACTGTCTCGTGTCCAAGTGCCTCATTTGAAGATTGACTAGCTTCAGAAACTCATTGCAGTGCACCACAGTGTCCTCTTTCGCTCACCTTGTGTTGAAATGTTGACATTAAGTAGAAAGGTCTTCCCCCAATCCACAAATAGTGTTCATAGGGTAGTCTTAATATACTGAAAGAAATTTAATACCAGTAAATCGATCCATCATCAAACGTTTAGGTAATGACATTTGGACGGACTCTGCTAGTCATTGAGGTATGATTTTAAAGTGGTTTTATTGTCTGCTTTGTTTTCCTATATTAACATCCTATCGGCAGTTGACTAAATACTAACCAATTTAAATAATCTAATGTTGCTATTACTGATTGATATGCAGTCTAACATCTCACTGTAAGCTTGTTTGATTGACAAAGTTATCACATTTAACACATTAATTACAGATCTCTGTAATACATTCTGAGACAGGTCTTTGCTTTATTTACACCCTGAACTCCACTCGACCGAGTTGTATGAGTTACTCATGTAATATTCATCCATGTAACTGAATTGTTTCACTAGCTACTTAACACATGTGATATCTCTTGCTGACCCGTTGTTTGTTTTTTAAACATTATCTTTGCTAATTGATTATAGCCTGCATGCTGCAACCAGAACCTCCCCTTCTGTGTAAAGTTGAGACTTGATGTGTCCTGCGTGAATGTTGAGTGAATGTGTGCCTTCTTGTCCTAACTCACAACCCTGATCATTTGTCTGTGTAACCATCAACTGATCATAGAACATGCATCAATTAAATATTAATTCAGTAGATTCTGCTTTAGGGCTTTGAATACCAGGTCACTACTTTGTGGGGGTTGTGTGACCACTCCTGGCCTCATGACCTTCTCATTCATTGAGAGTCAAGCCAAGCCCTTATCTTGTGTGAGTCAGTGCAACACTTGGAAGCATGCATTAACATGACCATGTTTCAACATTGTGGCTATGCCATCTTTATACTGTCTAGGCAGTACTGTCTGACCTAGTGGTTATATGTATACTGTCTAGACGTACTGTCTGACCTAGTGGTTATATGTATACTGTCTAGACGTACTGTCTGACCTAGTGGTTATATGTATACTGTCTAGACGTACTGTCTGACCTAGTGGTTATATGTATACTGTCTAGATGTACTGTCTGACCTAGTGGCTATTCTATATGTATACTGTCTAGGCAGTACTGTCTGACCTTGTGGCTATTCTATATGTATACTGTCTAGGCAGTACTGTCTGACCTTGTGGCTATTTTATATGTATACTGTCTAGGCAGTACTGTCTGACCTTGTGGCTATTCTATATGTATACTGTCTAGGCAGTACTGTCTGACCTTGTGGCTATTCTATATGTATACTGTCTAGGTAGGAGGACACCATTAAAATCTGACCTAGCGGTGTTGCTATATACAGTGCAGACCTGTTAAGGTGAACTCACCTTGGACCCAAGAAATAGTTATAAGAAATTCCTCTTATAAGAGACAAGAAAAATTGCCAGGGATAAACAAATTGTTCTTAACAACAGAAATTCACCACACCCAAGATCGTCTTAACCAGTTTGCACTATGTATATATATATATAGATATACTCACTAGGCAGTTAGCATTAATTTCTAGCCAGCAGTTAGGCTGTTTGTTTGTATACTGTTTGGGCAAATATAAAACCAGTATCAAAAGGGAAAATGCTAGAAGAAATGATCGCTTAAATATCTAGGCATGTATACAAATTTCAAGATTGGCGAATCAGCCATGTGTACGTGTGGATTGACACCGCAGACAACAGGTTATACACTCCAAGACTGCCTGAAATATGACATATCTAGACGACCCTTTTTGCATAGAGAAATAACAGTTGAGGATAAACTATATGGACCAGCAAGTGAACTAAAGAAAAAAAAAATAGTGAAGTTCATACAAGAGACAACATTGCAGATATAGACCGATTCAAGTCAACAAATGAAGAAAATATCCACAGTCCCCTGTATGCAGGGATAATAGTTCAAGTAAAGAGATCACTATATGCAGGGATAATAGTTCAAGTAAAGAGATCACTATATGCAGGGATAATAGTTCAAGTAAAGAGATCACTATATGCAGGGATAATAGTTCAAGTAAAGAGATCACTGTATGCAGGGGTATTTGTTCAAGTAAAGAGATCACTATATGCAGGGATTATAGTTCATGTAAAGAGATCACTATATGCAGGGATAATAGTTCAAGTAAAGAGATCACTATATGCAGGGATAATAGTTCATGTATCAATAGATCACTGTATGCAGGGATAATAGTTCAAGTATCAATAGATCACTGTATGCAGGGGTTATAGTTCATGTATCAATAGATCACTGTATGCAGGGATAATAGTTCAAGTATCAATAGATCACTGTATGCAGGGGTTATAGTTCATGTATCAATAGATCACTATATGCAGGGATAATAGTTCATGTAAAGAGATCACTATATGCAGGGATAATAGTTCATGTAAAGAGATCACTATATGCAGGGATAATAGTTCAAGTATCAATAGATCACTGTATGCAGGGATAATAGTTCAAGTATCAATAGATCACTGTATGCAGGGATAATAGTTCAAGTATCAATAGATCCCTGTATGCAGGGATAATAGTTCAAGTAAAGAGATCACTGTATGCAGGGGTTATAGTTCAAGTAAAGAGATCACTATATGCAGGGATAATAGTTCATGTATCAATAGATCACTGTATGCAGGGGTTATAGTTCATGTAAAGAGATCACTATATGCAGGGATAATAGTTCAAGTAAAGAGATCACTGTATGCAGGGATAATAGTTCAAGTAAAGAGATCACTGTATGCAGGGATAATAGTTCAAGTAAAGAGATCACTGTATGCAGGGATAATAGTTCAAGTAAAGAGATCACTGTATGCAGGTGTAATAGTTCAAGTAAAGAGATCACTATATGCAGGGATAATAGTTCATGCAAAGAGATCACTGTATGCAGGTGTAATAGTTCATGTAAAGAGTTCACTATATGCAGGGATAATAGTTCAAGTAAAGAGATCACTATATGCAGGGATAATAGTTCATGTATCAATAGATCACTGTATGCAGGGATAATAGTTCATGTATCAATAGATCACTGTATGCAGGGATAATAGTTCATGTATCAATAGATCACTGTATGCAGGGATAATAGTTCATGTATCAATAGATCACTGTATGCAGGGATAATAGTTCATGTATCAATAGATCACTGTATGCAGGGATAATAGTTCATGTATCAATAGATCACTGTATGCAGGGATGCAGGGGTTATAGTTTATGTAAAGAGATCACTGTATGCAGGGGTTATTAGTGTTCAGTTGTATAAAGAGATCACTATATGCAGGGGTTATAGTTCATGTGTAATAGTTCAAGTAAAGAGATCACTATATGCAGGGATAATAGTTCATGTAAAGAGATCACTATATGCAGGTGTAAAAAAAAAGGGTTTTCAAGTAAAGAGATCACTATATGCAGGGGTTATAGTTCAAGTAAAGAGATCACTGTATGCAGGGGTTATATTTCATGTAAAGAGATCACTATATGCAGGGATAATAGTTCATGTAAAGAGATCACTATATGCAGGTGTAATAGTTCAAGTAAAGAGATCACTGTATGCAGGGGTTATAGTTCATGCAAAGAGATCACTATATGCAGGGATAATAGTTCATGTAAAGAGATCACTATATGCAGGTGTAATAGTTCAAGTAAAGAGATCACTATATGCAGGGGTTATAGTTCATGTAAAGAGATCACTATATGCAGGGATAATAGTTCATGTAAAGAGATCACTATATGCAGGTGTAATAGTTCAAGTAAAGAGATCACTGTATGCAGGGGTTATAGTTCATGTAAAGAGATCACTGTATGCAGGGATAATAGTTCATGTAAAGAGATCACTATATGCAGGGGTTATAGTTCAGGTAAAGAGATCACTATATGCAGGGATAATAGTTCATGTAAAGAGATCACTATATGCAGGGATAATAGTTCAAGTAAAGAGATCACTATATGCAGGGGTTATAGTTCATGTAAAGAGATCACTGTATGCAGCGATAATAGTTCAGGTAAAGAGATCACTGTATGCAGGGATAATAATTCATGTAAAGAGATGACTATATGCAGGGATAATAGTTCATGTAAAGAGATGACTATATGCAGGGATAATAATTCATGTAAAGAGATCACTGTGCAGGGATAATAGTTCATGTAAAGAGATCGCTATGCAGGGATAATAGTTCATGTAAAGAGATGACTATATGCAGGGGTAATAGTTCATGTAAAGAGATGACTATATGCAGGGATAATAGTTCATGTAAAGAGATCGCTATGCAGGGGTAATAGTTCAGTTTGACCAGACTGAACATTACATATAAAAACAAGACCAGACTAAGATCAGATCAAGATCAGACTAAACAAGTCACTTGTGATACCCAGTCTCTTATATGTGTAAGGGAGTTGACTCCACAGCAACAGTGGGGGGGGGGGGGATCTTTCCAGTTGTTGCAATGTTTTATAAAACCCATCTTCTCGTTACATGCTCGAAGAACATTGTCTCCTGATATTTGTGTTTCATTTTCTACTTTCTGTAGCCTTCCCCAGGCACTCATTGTTAGTTACTCTGGCAGTCCAACATATACTTCTCAGAAACATTTCCGTTGCCTCCACGATCTTCCTAAATTGTTCATTCATGTTCCATGGTTCATTGCCATTCAGCAGAACAGGTTCTATCTAACATCCCAGTACTCTCTGATATTCAGTGCATCATATTATGCACTGAATGCCAAAAAGTTATTGCATAATATCCTACTTTCGTGTTTTGAAATGTAGCCTCTGCTTGACTTATTCTGCTGTGAATCTCTGACACACTTCTGCATCTTAGTCAATGGTTTATGAGATTGATTGTATGACATTCTTTGCACTCAGTTGCTCTTGGTTTTTTTGTATATCTATAAATACATATTTCCGCTGTTAATTAGCTATATGTTTACATTTGTAAATATCATTCAGCAGTTAGTGAATATTTCTATTCTGAATTTGTCCAGTACTAATTCCTCTGTCGTGATTCCGCCTGGTCAAGCTATTTTTCCTTTCTTCATATGTTTGATAATGTCGGTGACATCTTTTAGAATGGGTGGGCCTTCTGCATTTGTTTCCCTGCTCTTTTTCATCACCTTTATGTATTCATTCATCTCTTTATTAAAACGCCATCTTTCATTAACACCTTTCATGTTTCTAATTTCAAACATTCTGTATTTACTCTGATCTTTCTTCGTGCCAATTCACTGATGTGATTGTGCATATTTTAAGAGAATCTTTTAATATAATTTCATTCAATTTCGTTGCACTGATCATTTAAGCTTCTATCTTTTGTTCTCACACAATTATATTTCTGTATTTATCTTTTCATATTCATTTTTGTTATTTTTACCATTATTTTTTTAACCTCTTTTTCCTCTCTTCAAGCATACTTTATTTTACCGCCAAGAGGAACATGATCACTGTTACAGTCTGCGCAGGCAATGTTTTCACACATATCAATATTTGTCCACATCTTTTATTGATTAGTAGTCTGTTTGGTGTTAACATCTTTCTCTGTAATCCCATATATTCTCGTGAGTAATGTAACCTGCGTGAGAATCGGTAGCAGTTCTTGTCGCCTTGTTAACTTACGGGAATCTTGCCAAGAAATCAACAATCAGCTGAAAGATGCTGATGTTGACAGCGATGTCCTATAAAAGTTTATGCAAACAAAAACAAAAAAAAGTATGTTTGGTTGAATGTTTTCTTATCAGGGTTTTTCCGTGTGGAAAATCTACTATTTTGCACTCTGTTACTGCAATGTCCAAAAGTGTTTTTTTTTGTTGTTGCATTTTCAGCTATTTGTACTGTATCATCTGCATAATGTTTATATTATGAGGGACGGTCAATAAGTAATGCCTCCTAATTGTTATCTATGTGAATACTTTATGGGTTTGCAATTTATTAATTTAGTGGGATTCCACAAACACTCTTCTGCACTGTATATCACTACCAACCTGTTTCAGTCACAGGTTGCACAACATTAACGGTTTAAAAATGGCCACCAAAGAAGTTCGGTTAAAGCGCAACGTAATGTCATAGAATTCCTCAATGCTGAAGGCAAGACCCCGATTCGTATCTGTGACCATTTTAGTATTGTTTATGAAGATTCAACAGTGGACATTAGCACTGTCCGACGTTGGGTATGTCATTGTGATGAAGCTGTAGTAGGTCAATCCTCACTGACTGACGCAAAGTGGACTGGCCATCCATCCACCGCATTGACTCCACACAACATTCATTGAGTTGATATCATTCGTGGTGACCGTTGGGTAACACTGAATGAACTGTGTTCCATGTTGTCCATTAGTAAAGGCAGTGTCCAGACCATCATTGAAGACCTGGTTTATTCAAAGGTTTGTGCATGATGGCATCAACTGGATGAATGTTGTGTGGAGTCAATGCGGTTAATGGACGGCCAGTCCGCTTTGGTTCAGCCAGTGAGGATTGACCTACTTCAGCTTCATCACAAAGATGTACCCAACGTCGGACAATGCTATCATGCGCTGTTGAATCTCCATAAACAATACTGAAATGGTTGTGGATTCGAATCGGGGCCTCACCTGCAGCATCGATGAATTCTATGACGTTATGTTGCTTTAACCGAACTTTTTTGGTGGCTATTTTTAAACCGTCTGTTGCGCAACCTGTGACTGAAACAGGTTGGTAGTGATACACAGTGCAGAAGAGTGTTTGAGGAATCCTGCTAAATTAGTAAATTGCACACTGATAACATATTTATATAAATAAAAAATTAGAAGGTATTACTAATTGACCGACCCTCGTGTAACCTTCAACTTGTATTGCTGGCCTTGTTTTAATAGTCTGGATAGTTCAGCATTAATTTGTAACCTAGCAGTAAGGCTGTCTGTCTGTTTATTGCCTGGGTAGATAGAATTAATTTGTGACTAACAGTTATGATGAGATGAGTTAGGCTGTCTGTTTATTGTCTGTAGATATACAGCATTAATTTATGACCTAGCAGTAAGGCTGTCTGTTTATTGCCTGGGTAGATAGATATACAGCATTAATTTATGACCTTGCAGTAAGGCTGTCTGTCTGTTTACTGCCTGAGTAGATAGCATTAATTTGTGACTAACAGTTATGATGAGATGAGTTAGGCTGTCTGTTTATTGTCTGTAGATATACAGCATTAATTTATGATCTAGCAGTAAGGCTGTCTGTTTACTGTGGGTAGATAGATATTTTTTTTTTTTTTAGCATATCCTTTACAGGACCTCGCTGTCAACACCAGCATCTTTCAGCTGAATGTTGATTTCTTGGCAAGATTAAGCTCAGTAGTTTGCCATTGCTTTCTGAGCGGCCGGCTCACATACCCCGTAAGTTACCGATGCGATTCGAACCTACTGCTGATTCTCACCATCATCACTTTACCGACGAGAGTATCCGAGATTACGGAGAAAAGTAATAACCTCTAAGCCACAGCATTAATTTATGACTTCGCAGTTAGTCTGTCTGTTTACTGTGGGTAGATAGATATACAGCATTAATTTATGACCTCGCAGTTATGCTGTCTGTGTGCTCTGCAGACAAATAGTTAGGAGGCAGGGATTTGTGTCAGTAGTGGTGATGAAAAAATGGCAAGGCACGCTATCTCTAATACAGCATAGCTAACTTGCATGCACCAGGCTTCAACAGTGTCTTAGATCTGGTTGTGTTTACTGATAGTACATGAGGAAAGCTGTGCTATTGAATCAATGTCCTGTCTTACAGATACTGTCCGTACCAAGGCGGGCATGGTGTTGCCTTCGTATGTCACAGAAGAGGACATTGCACTGTTCAAAGAAGCTCAGGAAAAGGCACAGAAGGATCTAGACAAGGTAATGATTTGTATTTATGCTGTCTTCTTTTATTTTTGTATTTGTCCCAAAGCAATTTCCAGTTATAGATCTGTGTGATAACACCATCACAATTTTGTGGGCCTGGGAGCAGGGAGGAATAGGTGGCCAGCCTTTCACTCACTTTGGCAAGTGATGAGCCCAGGTGTCAAACCCAAACCCTATCATGGTCATGACATCAGAGAAGGTGTCCTGTAGTACAGGAACAAGTCTCTCCACTTTGACATTCATACTGGTCTGAAGATGTTGCCCCACCTCAGTGAAGTTTCCTTATCTCAGTATCCACGGTTCTTTCACCATCCTCATGGAGCTTGTTCTTTGAGAGTTGTAGGATGGTCTTTGGAACTCTGCCACAAGTACATGTCATGTCTCTCCTCCCCTCCTCGTGTCAGGATCTCAGACAAAAGTCCATGTCATGACGATTGATGACATCTCATGTCAGGATCTCAGACAAAAGTCTGTGTCATGACGATTGCAGTGATGATGTCAGGATCTCAGACAAAAGTCCATGTCATGACGATTGATGACATCTCATGTCAGGATCTCAGAGACAAAAGTCCATGTCATGATGATTGCAGTGATGATGTCAGGATCTCAGACAAAAGTCCATGTCATGACGATTGCAGTGACGATGTCAGGATCTCAGACAAAAGTCCATGTCATGACGATTGGTGACATCTCATGTCGGGATCTCAAAATTCCATGTCATGACGATTGCAGTGATGATGTCAGGATCTCAGACAAAAGTCCATGTCATGACGATTGTAGTGATGATGTCAGGATCTCAGACAAAAGTCCATGTCATGACGATTGATGACATCTCATGTCAGGATCTCAGACAAAAGTCCATGTCATGACGACTGCAGTGTTGATGTCAGGATCTCAGACAAAAGTCCATGTCATGATGATGACATCTCATGTCAGGATCTCAGACAAAAGTCCATGTCATGACCTTTGCAGTGACGATGTCAGGATCTCAGACAAAAGTCCATGTCATGACGATTGATGACATCTCATGTCAGGATCTCAGACAAAAGTCCATGTCATGACGATTGATGACATCTCATGTCAGGATCTCAGACAAAAGTCCATGTCATGACGATTGCAGTGATGATGTCAGGATCTCAGACAAAAGTCCATGTCATGACGATTGATGACATCTCATGTCAGGATCTCAGACAAAAGTCCATGTCATGACGATTGCAGTGACGATGTCAGGATCTCAGACAAAAGTCCATGTCATGACAATTGCAGTGATGATGTCAGGATCTCAGACAAAAGTCCATGTCATGACGATTGCAGTGATGATGTCAGGATCTCAGACAAAAGTCCATGTCATGACGATTGCAGTGACAATGTCAGGATCTCAGACAAAAGTCCATGTCATGACGATTGCAGTGACGATGTCAGGATCTCAGACAAAAGTCCATGTCATGACGATTGATGACATCTCATGTCAGGATCTCAGACAAAAGTCCATGTCATGACGATTGCAGTGATGATGTCAGGATCTCAGACAAAAGTCCATGTCATGACGATTGCAGTGATGATGTCAGGATCTCAGACAAAAGTCCATGTCATGACGATTGATGACATCTCATGTCAGGATCTCAGACAAAAGTCCATGTCATGACGATTGCAGTGATGATGTCAGGATCTCAGACAAAAGTCCATGTCATGACAATTGCAGTGATGATGTCAGGATCTCAGACAAAAGTCCATGTCATTACAACTGCAGTCATGATGTCAGGATCTTTTCTGGGACCAGTCTTGCTTTCTATGTTTCAAAATTAGCAAAATAATTCCGGATATTTGCTATATGATTAAGGTTACATTGATTTTTCTATCTTATTGATAGTTCAAATCTTTTAATATTTGATTGTGTGTACATAGATTTTAATATCTATATATAATATTGAGGGTACATAGACATTGGTATTTGATTGAGGAGTACATAAATGTTGATTTAACAGCATCACCCTCCAAAAGAATTCTCACAGATCAAAGCCCCTCCACAGCAACCAGATTATCTTGTCTGTTTTTCTGTCTAGTTGGATGCAAACTAAAAAGGGCGTACAGAACTCTGCTGGCACTTGTACCCACTCCTCGCCTGGTTCTAATTCCTCAAGGGAACACACCTGCTGAAGAATGAGTTTGGCTTGACCCATCCACCACTTTCCTCCTTTTAACATGCTGCCCTTCACCTTCCTAATTTTACTGTGCAGTGGATGTTGTGTGTTTGCGTTAACTCTGAGGTAGACATGTGCTCAGCAAATTTGTAGTCTGTCCCCATGGTTGGAAAGTCAAGAAGGTAGCGCATTGCCCTGCATGCTGTATCTCTTGTACATCCAAGAATAATATGCATAGCTTCGTTCTGCATACTTTCCATCTGCTTATGGCTGAGAGTCGGGAGTGCCATAGCATAATCAAAAACAGAAAGGACCAGACTCTCTTGTAGAAGACATAGATGGCGCTGCTCAGTTTGCCGCCGCTATCACCTTCATTGTAGCCAGTGGTATCATCTGGTCTATGTGCTCAGTATAAGGAAGGCTTCGATCATAAAGTATCCCAGGTATTTCATTGCATGCGTTATTTCACAATCTCTGAGCAGATTTACAATTGGTGTTGGAGTGTTGACAATATGGTTATCCAAAGAGAACCATGTCACTGCTGACTTCGTGGGTTGACCATTGCACTATTGTACCAATTACACAGATGGGTTGGTCATTCAATGCATGAGAAGTTCATGGGCTTTTATGGCTCAGACTGGAGGGAGAATTGTGAAGTAAGATTCTGGTGATTTTTGCCTTGACCACAAGTAGTCTTGACTATGGAAATCCTGGCAGGTAAAGTTGATAAAGCAGTAACATGGCTTGAGACAGACTTTCACTTGGGCATGCTTCCTTAGTGACTCAATGAGTATGTTCAAGAAGATAGAGATGGGTTGGGTCCAAAGACAGTAGTAAGTGTCTCTGGGGCGGTCAGTTAGCAAAGGTTTATTTCATTTTCGTGCCAGGGCATGCGGGTGTACAAGGAAATTAACAGGCTGATAGCCTTGCAGCTAAGGTTGCTGTGGAGGGCGGACGAGCCATGGACTAGGCTGATATACTAAATGCCCTCCGAGAAGTAAGACATTTGCGAGAACCAAGTGATTTACTGTGAATCCACAACCATGGTCAGACTGCGAGAATAGCAAGTTTAAAAAAAAGTGTAGCCAAACAAGAAAACTATGCAAGAAGCCAAAAAAGATTAATACACCAACACATGACGATGTTACATACTACATACTGCAGGATTTACTGAGGAGGGAATCCGAGCACTTATGGACTGAATGGTTCGATGTGCAATGAGGTTGATCTGCCAACTAACTAACTAGCTAAATGTTGATATTTATGTCTACATAGTTCTTAATATTTAATTGAGAGTACATTGACTTGACTATTGAGAGGAAAGTGATTTGACAAGTGAGAGTATATATAATGTGTTGACTAGTGAGAGAACCGTGATTTGATTAGTGAGAATACAGTGATTTTACTAGTGAGAGTAAAGTGATTTGACTAGTGAGAGTACAGTGATTTGACTAGTAAGAATACAGTGATTTGACTAGTGAGAGTACAGTGATTTGACTAGTGAGAGTACAGTGATTTGACTAGTGAGAATACAGTGATTTGACTAGTGAGAATACAGTGATTTGACTAGTGAGAGTACAGTGATTTGACTAGTGAGAGAGTAGTGATTTGAGTAGTGAGAGTAAAGTGATTTGACTAGTGAGAGTACAGTGATTTGACTAGTGAGAGTACGGTGATTTGACTAGTGAGAGTACAGTGATTGGATCATGAGAGTACAGTGATTTGAGAGTACAGTGATTGGATCATGAGAGTACAGTGATTTGACTAGTGAGAGTACAGTGATTGGATCATGAGAGTACAGTGATTGGATCATGAGAGTACAGTGATTTGACTAGTGAGAGTACAGTGATTTGACTAGTGAGAGTACAGTGATTTGACTAGTGAGAGTACAGTGATTTGACTAGTGAGAATACAGTGATTTGACTAGTGAGAGTACAGTGATTTTACTAGTGAGAGTACAGTGATTTGACTAGTGAGAGTACAGTGATTTGACTAGTGAGAGTACAGTGATTTGACTAGTGAGAGTATAGTGATTTGACTAGTGAGAGTATAGTGATTTGACTAGTGAACAGTGATTTGACTAGTGAGAGTACAGTGATTTGACTAGTGAGAGTACAGTGATTTGACTAGAGAGAGTACAGTGATTTGACTAGAGAGAGTACAGTGATTTGACTAGAGAGAGTACAGTGATTTGACTAGAGAGAGTACAGTGATTTGACTAGTGAGAGTACAGTGATTTGACTAGTGAGAGTACAGTGATTTGACTAGTGAGAGTACAGTGATTTGACTAGTGAGAGTACAGTGATTTGACTAGTGAGAGTACAGTGATTTGACTAGAGAGAGTACAGTGATTTGACTAGAGAGAGTACAGTGATTTGACTAGAGAGAGTACAGTGATTTGACTAGAGAGAGTACAGTGATTTGACTAGAGAGAGTACAGTGATTTGACTAGAGAAGAGTACAGTGATTTGACTAGTGAGAGTACAGTGATTTGACTAGAGAGAGTACAGTGATTTGACTAGTGAGAGTACGGAGAGTTGACTAGTGAGAGTACAGTGATCTGACTAGTGAGTATAGTGATTTGACTAGTGAGAGTATAGTGATTTGACTAGTGAGTACAGTGATTTGACTAGTGAGAGTACGGAGAGTTGACTAGTGAGAGTACAGTGATCTGACTAGTGAGTATAGTGATTTGACTAGAGAGAGTACAGTGATTTGACTAGAGAGTACAGTGATTTGACTAGAGAGAGTACAGTGATTTGACTAGTGAGAATACAGTGATTTGACTAGAGAGAATACAGTGATTTGACTAGTGAGAATACAGTGATTTGACTAGTGAAGTACGGTGATTTGACTAGTGAGAGTACAATGATTTGACTAGTGAGAGTACAATGATTTGACTAGAGAGAGTACAGTGATTTGACTAGTGAGAGTACAGTGATTTGACTAGTGAGAATACAGTGATTTGACTAGTGAAGTACAGTGATTTGACTAGTGAGAGTACAATGATTTGACTAGTGAGAGTACAATGATTTGACTAGAGAGAGTACAGTGATTTGACTAGTGAGAGTACGGTGATTTGACTAGTGAGAGTACAGTGATTTGACTAGTGAGAGTACAGTGATTGGATCATGAGAGTACAGTGATACATATTAACCTTCCAGACACAGGGTCCGCCAGCAGCACCAGACCCTCCACGTCAGAGCCTCCCGAGTCAGCAACAGTTAGACAGCGCTGACAGCCCCGGTGTGACGCCTGTCGCAGAACTGCCACGGTACCCACCGTGTATAGAGCTGGGCCAGTATGAGATAATCACCTGGTATTCTTCACCTTACCCTCAGGAATATGCCAGGTACATTTTTATTTGTATGATTCTGCAACTGTTTTGTCCTGTCTGATGGTTCACTTGCGGCAGACCACTGACCACATTTCAACTCACTAAGGTTATGTGCGGTAGAAAGAATATCTAATTTGGGTCAGGTCGGCTATTTTGGGAATAGTTCATTGTTACACACTTTAGCATGTCTTCTATCAGATTCGGTACTTGTTTTTGTTTAAAAAATATTTTAATGCAATATTCATATTTTACTTAACCTACCTTAGGTGTCAAATTGTCTACTTATTAAAAATTGTTACGACATTGACGTTTCCCAAACCTTAGCAACGGTATTTGCGCAAAAAGATAACCACATGTATCATATACCATTTTAATCATCATTCTCTCCCCTGAATTGTTTGTAAAGCTTCGGAATTCTCCGATATAAAGCTGGTTATTTCACCTCAACAATCTTCTGGAAACGTCCATATATGGAACACTACTCATGACCATAAGCAGTGCGAGATTCCTGTTTGTTGAAACTGATAATGTGGATATCCGATTTTATTTTCCCAAGATGGCCATTTTGTAATGTTTGCGCTTTTTGACTGAATAACACACCAAATTGAAAAATGCTTCGTTCCAAGAAATTTAACAGCCAGTCATTTGATCAATGTAAGGAATCTCAAGTCTGCAACTGGCAAATGTTCATAAGCACCGAAAAGTCTGCCAGAATGTCGTAAACATTACAGAAAATTCTGAATGCGACCCAGCTAAACACTAAACAGCACATGCCACTTAAAAGTCTTTTGACAGAATCTGAATGATTCACTACTATCATCGTGTTATCAGAGTTGTGGAAGTGACTCTTATTGCAGAAAAAACCCAAAGCCAATTTAAAAGAGATATGTATGAATATATGACCTCTTCTAGCGGCAAGTATTTCTGTTGATGACAACGTATAACAAAAACTGGAACACAGAGCAGTAGTTGATTGTTCAGCAATGGATGAAATCATCAAAACGTTATGTTGTCCAGTATGTAAAAATACTAGTCTTATTTTTAAAACTGGCAGCAAGAAAGCCAAAGGATTATCCGTTTACTGCTCTTGTTGTGAAGAACTAGTTTGTGGAAGATGCCTACCTGCAAGAAGTAATGATGGGGATAGATCTTTTGCCATCAACAGCCAGTCTGTATATTCTGCATTAGTTTGTGGAATGGATGCAACATTCAATAATGTTTATGAACATATGAACCTGTGAGGTCTTCATCACAAAACATTTCACAGCAAAGCGAATAAACTATATTCAAAGATAGAAGATCTGGAGGACACTGTTTTTTCTCAAACCGTAAAGTATGTTCGACAGGCTCATGCACAACAGTCAGGCATAACTCTACATGACAATGATGTGCTAGATATTAGTGTCAGCTTTGATGGCACTTGGCTGACTAGAGGCCCCACATTGGAGTTGGTTGTGCAGTGGATGTACTTGCAGGACTTCGCATAGATGCCCATGTTATGTCCACATATTGTCAGATGTGTGAAGCCACTGGTAAGACGCTTTCCAGAGACAAATTAGGTGAATTTGAAGCATGGAAGGCAGAACATCTTCCAAACTGTGACAGCAATTTCACAGGATCTGTTGGAATGGTGGAGGCTGCAAGGGTGCTGTGGCGACAATTTATGGCCCGCCACAAGCTTCGCTACACATCAATACTTTCTCATGACAAGATGTTACACACGTGGCTCAACAGTGACAAGCTTGAGAAATATGTTTTGCTAATTTATGACAAGCTGTCTGACTACTTAGTAGATGTGTGTCAGGAGAAACTCAGAATTCAAATGAGCGTTTACACAGCTTGATCTGGGTTCGCTGTACTAAAGACAACTTTGCCTCACGGAAGCGCGTTCAGTTTGCATTTGTAACTGCCGCAGGAGAGTTGAACTTTGGAGTTGCTGCCCAAAACACTGTCCAATTTTTTGGATTTTCTACAGGCCTGAAGAGACTAGGAGCATCTAGGATGCAGAAGAGAGTTGGAAATAGCTTGAAGGTCAAGCAAACTAAGAGACGCAACATTGTATGAGCGGCCAAACTGAAGAGACAAGAGGAGCTGCATGCCCTGGATGGAGGTCCTGCATATGCAGCGGAATTGTTCTAATTGTCACATACTGTTAGAAACTGTTTCCTGTGTTAAATGACTTTATTAGGATTTTTTTTTTAAAGCAAGAAAATAATTAGTTTTTCTCATTTTTGCCAGTATTTTTTGTACTTTGGTACATTTTTATCAAAAACTCGTCATATTTAAATGAAATTGTGTACATTTATTACTCATTGTATTACTTACATTATGTACAGAGCATTTTTAAAAATTAAGATTTAGTTTTTGTGCAGTAGTATAAAAAAAAAACCACAAAAATTATGGAAAATGTTGAAAATTAGTTTTAATTATAAAAAAAATAAATGCCAAGTGATATAATTAAAAGCTTCTGTCAGAATGTAAGGGGTCTAATTATGTCCATATTTACCAACAATTGAGCCTGTACCTTAAAAAATAACTGTTTTAGATCATACTTAAGAAATCCAATATGGCCACTGTTTATCGTGGTTTCCATAGCAACTGTTCAGTGCAATGTCAATTTGACAGTCTTCAGTATCAAACCCTATACCATATAAATATTGAGCACAACCCACTACTGGCAACGCCGATCGCATTCTGATATGAACCTAAGGCCTATCCACGTCAATATGGAAGCACTAGACTCGAGTTTCACCCTCATTTGAGCTCGTCAGTAGTGCATATCCCCGACCGGATCCGGAAACAGTCCCGGATCACGTGTGTGAAGCGGGTGTGTAACCACGCAGCACACACTGGACACACCAAATTATCACAACAGAATATCACAACGCTACCCATCGTAGGCTATGCTCAAGATTGCCCAATCGCCGCGACCAACGTCCGTCAATCGATGGGACCCGAACGATCAGGACTTCTCACTGGCAAGGAACACCAGGCCTCCTAAATCCAGTGAGCAATAATCAATTGATTATGTGGTTGTTTCGGGATTTGAAATTTAAATATTGAGCACAACCCACTACTGGCAACGCCGATCGCATTCTGATATGAACCTAAGGCCTATCCACGTCAATATGGAAGCACTATACTCGAGTTTCGCCCTCATTTGAGCTCGTCAGTAGTGCATATCCCTGACCGGATCCGGAAACAGTCCCGGATCACGCGTGTGAAGCGGGTGTGTAACCACGCGGCACACACTGGACACACCAAATTATCACAACAGAATATCACAACGCTACCCATCGTAGGCTATGCTCAAGATTGCCCAATCGCCGCGACCGACGTCCGTCAATCGATGGGACCCGAACGATCAGGACTTCTCACTGGCAAGGAACACCAGGCCTCCTAAATCCAGTGAGCAATAATCAATTGATTATGTGGTTGTTTCGGGATTTGAAATTTAAATATTGAGCACAACCCACTACTGGCAACGCCGATCGCATTCTGATATGAACCTAAGGCCTATCCACGTCAATATGGAAGCACTATACTCGAGTTTCGCCCTCATTTGAGCTCGTCAGTAGTGCATATCCCTGACCGGATCCGGAAACAGTCCCGGATCACGCGTGTGAAGCGGGTGTGTAACCACGCGGCACACACTGGACACACCAAATTATCACAACAGAATATCACAACGCTACCCATCGTAGGCTATGCTCAAGATTGCCCAATCGCCGCGACCGACGTCCGTCAATCGATGGGACCCGAACGATCAGGACTTCTCACTGGCAAGGAACACCAGGCCTCCTAAATCCAGTGAGCAATAATCAATTGATTATGTGGTTGTTTCGGGATTTGAAATTTAAATATTGAGCACAACCCACTACTGGCAACGCCGATCGCATTCTGATATGAACCTAAGGCCTATCCACGTCAATATGGAAGCACTATACTCGAGTTTCGCCCTCATTTGAGCTCGTCAGTAGTGCATATCCCTGACCGGATCCGGAAACAGTCCCGGATCACGCGTGTGAAGCGGGTGTGTAACCACGCGGCACACACTGGACACACCAAATTATCACAACAGAATATCACAACGCTACCCATCGTAGGCTATGCTCAAGATTGCCCAATCGCCGCGACCGACGTCCGTCAATCGATGGGACCCGAACGATCAGGACTTCTCACTGGCAAGGAACACCAGGCCTCCTAAATCCAGTGAGCAATAATCAATTGATTATGTGGTTGTTTCGGGATTTGAAATTTAAATATTGAGCACAACCCACTACTGGCAACGCCGATCGCATTCTGATATGAACCTAAGGCCTATCCACGTCAATATGGAAGCACTATACTCGAGTTTCGCCCTCATTTGAGCTCGTCAGTAGTGCATATCCCTGACCGGATCCGGAAACAGTCCCGGATCACGCGTGTGAAGCGGGTGTGTAACCACGCGGCACACACTGGACACACCAAATTATCACAACAGAATATCACAACGCTACCCATCGTAGGCTATGCTCAAGATTGCCCAATCGCCGCGACCAACGTCCGTCAATCGATGGGACCCGAACGATCAGGACTTCTCACTGGCAAGGAACACCAGGCCTCCTAAATCCCAAAATTTCAAATTTCAAATTTCAAATCCCGAAACAACCACATAATCGATTATTGCTCACTGGATTTAGGAGGCCTGGTGTTCCTTGCCAGTGAGAAGTCCTGATCGTTCGGGTCCCATCGATTGACGGACGTTGGTCGCGGCGATTGGGCAATCTTGAGCATAGCCTACGATGGGTAGCGTTGTGATATTCTGTTGTGATAATTTGGTGTGTCCAGTGTGTGCTGCGTGGTTACACACCCGCTTCACACACGTGATCCGGGACTGTTTCCGGATCCGGTCGGGGATATGCACTACTGACGAGCTCAAATGAGGGTGAAACTCGAGTCTAGTGCTTCCATATTGACGTGGATAGGCCTTAGGTTCATATCAGAATGCGATCGGCGTTGCCAGTAGTGGGTTGTGCTCAATATTTAAATTTCAAATCCCGAAACAACCACATAATCAATTGATTATTGCTCACTGGATTTAGGAGGCCTGGTGTTCCTTGCCAGTGAGAAGTCCTGATCGTTCGGGTCCCATCGATTGACGGACGTCGGTCGCGGCGATTGGGCAATCTTGAGCATAGCCTACGATGGGTAGCGTTGTGATATTCTGTTGTGATAATTTGGTGTGTCCAGTGTGTGCCGCGTGGTTACACACCCGCTTCACACACGTGATCCGGGACTGTTTCCGGATCCGGTCAGGGATATGCACTACTGACGAGCTCAAATGAGGGCGAAACTCGAGTATAGTGCTTCCATATTGACGTGGATAGGCCTTAGGTTCATATCAGAATGCGATCGGCGTTGCCAGTAGTGGGTTGTGCTCAATATTTAAATTTCAAATCCCGAAACAACCACATAATCAATTGATTATTGCTCACTGGATTTAGGAGGCCTGGTGTTCCTTGCCAGTGAGAAGTCCTGATCGTTCGGGTCCCATCGATTGACGGACGTCGGTCGCGGCGATTGGGCAATCTTGAGCATAGCCTACGATGGGTAGCGTTGTGATATTCTGTTGTGATAATTTGGTGTGTCCAGTGTGTGCCGCGTGGTTACACACCCGCTTCACACGCGTGATCCGGGACTGTTTCCGGATCCGGTCAGGGATATGCACTACTGACGAGCTCAAATGAGGGCGAAACTCGAGTATAGTGCTTCCATATTGACGTGGATAGGCCTTAGGTTCATATCAGAATGCGATCGGCGTTGCCAGTAGTGGGTTGTGCTCAATATTTAAATTTCAAATCCCGAAACAACCACATAATCAATTGATTATTGCTCACTGGATTTAGGAGGCCTGGTGTTCCTTGCCAGTGAGAAGTCCTGATCGTTCGGGTCCCATCGATTGACGGACGTCGGTCGCGGCGATTGGGCAATCTTGAGCATAGCCTACGATGGGTAGCGTTGTGATATTCTGTTGTGATAATTTGGTGTGTCCAGTGTGTGCCGCGTGGTTACACACCCGCTTCACACGCGTGATCCGGGACTGTTTCCGGATCCGGTCAGGGATATGCACTACTGACGAGCTCAAATGAGGGCGAAACTCGAGTATAGTGCTTCCATATTGACGTGGATAGGCCTTAGGTTCATATCAGAATGCGATCGGCGTTGCCAGTAGTGGGTTGTGCTCAATATTTAAATTTCAAATCCCGAAACAACCACATAATCAATTGATTATTGCTCACTGGATTTAGGAGGCCTGGTGTTCCTTGCCAGTGAGAAGTCCTGATCGTTCGGGTCCCATCGATTGACGGACGTCGGTCGCGGCGATTGGGCAATCTTGAGCATAGCCTACGATGGGTAGCGTTGTGATATTCTGTTGTGATAATTTGGTGTGTCCAGTGTGTGCTGCGTGGTTACACACCCGCTTCACACACGTGATCCGGGACTGTTTCCGGATCCGGTCGGGGATATGCACTACTGACGAGCTCAAATGAGGGTGAAACTCGAGTCTAGTGCTTCCATATTGACGTGGATAGGCCTTAGGTTCATATCAGAATGCGATCGGCGTTGCCAGTAGTGGGTTGTGCTCAATATTTAAATTTCAAATCCCGAAACAACCTATACCATATCTCTCTTTTTTTAAAATTCGCATATCGTTTACAGGACATCACTGTCAACATCAGCATCTTTCAGCTGATTGTTGATTTCTTGGCAAGATTACGCTCAGTAGTTTGCTATTGCTTTCTGAGCGGCTGGCTCAATTATCCCACAAGTCATCAACGCGGGTAGAACCGCTTCCAATTCTCGCGCGCTGTGTTACCCTGTGTGGATAAACGTGATTACGGAGAAAGTCGTGTAACCCCTCGGCCAGAGAGACCGGCTATACCATATCAGAACATAGAAATTACATATTATAGAATGTAATTTTTTTCTGCCTCACATCGCTGTAAATACAAGTTGCTGCACATTATGGTTCACTTGTGGCAGACCACTGACAACATTTTAACTCATTAAATACAAGTTGCTCACATTGTCAAAGTACATGCTGTTGGATCAACTTAAGTAAGCGCAAAATGTACATATTCCTAAGAAGACACCATGTTGGAAATTAACAATCAGCAATGAGAGTTATTTGTTACCCTCTTGTTAAAAATGACAATAAATGTCTTCTATCACACATATACAAGCTTAAAGACCACCCCGTGTTAACTGACAATAAAGTACATTTCCTGGCATGGTTGGAAGTGATTTGAAGCTCATTTCTCCAGGTTCACTTACAACTGAACATTCTGCATGTCAGTACAGACAATGGCAGAGTTGGATTGTAGAAATGCTGGGGTGGAACATGAGCCATGTTTCACCGAGTCTGAACTTGTATAATCTCAGCTAATGGGGTCATCAGAGCTGTTTGGATACCTGGTCCCTGAAGTGGGGTTGTGAATCCATAACAAGTATGCTGTTTGGATACATTGTCCCTGGAGTAGTAGTTGTGACTCCATCACAAGTATGCTGTTTGGGGTTGTCGCTGGAGCTATGGAGTCTGTGCTTCGTGTGACGGTTTTGGCAGCCCGCGCTATGGAAAGTGACTAAGCCATATGGGATTTTAAAAAAATAATGAAGACAACCCTATCGACCTTTAAGCAACTTTATTTTAAAAAACAATTTTTAAAAAAAAATATATACGGGGGTCAGAAAGTTATGCACCACAATTATTATCTCGGCTAATAATAAGGATAGAAGCATTTAATTTGCACCAATTTAAGTTTATAATCTCTTAACAGTGTATACCAAATTGCACCTCTGTAAACCAATTCTAACTACGGCACAAACCTGTTGAAATGGCAGATATTAACAACATACGTTACAAGCAGAGGATTGTTATAGAATTTGTGATTGCTGAGAAAGAAACTGTTGTTAACATTCACAAACATTTGCATGTTGTTTATGGCACTGTTGCTGTCGATAGAAGCACAGTTAGTCTCTGGGTGCAGAGAATTTTGGTTTCTGTAAAGGAGATGTAGAGCTGGCTGATAAGCCACGCTCTAGACATCCTGCCACAGATTCAAAGGTTTGTGCAAGATGGGTTCCTCGAGCTTTCACAGAGGGCCATATGGCCCAAAGGAAAACAATTTGTTTGGAAATGTTGCGGTGGCTTAAGACATATGCGGATTTTAATTTTTTTTTTTTTGAACATTGTGACAGGAGACTTGGGTACATCATTTTGAGCAGGAGACAAAAAGACAGTCAGTGGTGTGGCATTATCCTCAAATCATCAGCGAGGAAAGAATTCAAAACAACTCCAGTTGGTAAAGTCGTGCTCACAGTTTTTAGGGACATTGACGACACGTGTCCTCACACACGTTTGCAAACAAGGGAGGCAATCGACAACATGTGGTGGAATGTACTGCCCCATCCATCTTACAGCCCAGACCTGGCACCATCTGATTTCCATATTTTCGGTCCCCTTAAGAATGTTATCCGTGGAACAAAGTTTGAAGAAGACAAGGGAGTGATTAATGCAGTGAAGAAATGGCTGTGAGAACAGGATAAAATGTGCTACAGATCTGGGATACATGTTCTTGTTTCAAGATGGCGTAAAGCCATTAAAGTTGATGGGGATTATGTTGAGAAGTAGAAATGTTTGCTGCACATTTGCATGACTAAGTTTCATTTTTATGTTATTAACTGTTAAAGAGGTAATAATTGTGGTGCATGACTTTCTGACCTACCCTGGTAGTATACCTCAAATGTCGCCATGATTAAATTGTCACACTGTATCAGTTATGCTGTTTGGTTGTTTCATCCACAGCTTACCAAAACTGTACATATGTGAATATTGCCTCAAGTACATGAAGAGTCGGAACGGACTTCAGCGACATTTTGTAAGTAATCTTGTGCTTTGTCAACACAGAAACCACAAACTGTATGTTGCACGATTTATTGCCTGGCACATTTTGCTTCGTCTCATTAGGTGCTTACTGCAGAGTTATATTTCATATGAAGTGAATAATACTTTGGCTAAAATACTTAAAACACATTGTCACATGTTTTGTTCAGATGTGGGACATCTGTTATCCCCACAGTAATTTCATATTGAACACAAACTCTTTGTTTGCACAAAACGGGTTAGAGCTGCTTAATTGCTAAGGCCTTACTGACGCCTGCAAAGAATGCTTCTGGTGGGCAGAAAAATCAGTGAGATAGTCATTGAAGAAACAAATGAAAATGTGTAAATTTAATAGAGAAAATAAACATAGATAAAGATTGTTTTGGGGGCACATTATGAGACAAAGACTTGAAAACTTGTGAGAACTGGCAAGTTGATGGAAGACAAAGATAAATGCCTGGATGGCTTAGCCAAGTGGCATTATCAGGACTAGAACACAGACCTGGTGGCTGTTTGATGAACCATGTCTGCCTACCCATATCAGCATTGCACGATCATGATTTACCACACTTAACTATGATGATTTACCACACACACTTAACTATGATGAGTTACCACACTTAACTGTTTGTGGTTCTTTAGTTATACTTCATGTTTCAGCAGTAGTGTCAGATCTGCCCATTACTGCAGAATTAATGGGTCTTTTTTTTCATTGCATAAATTGTGGTGTGTTCTTGTTTCACTCCAGGAGAAATGTGATCTTCGGCATCCCCCAGCAGATGAGATTTACCGTAGTGGCGAGCTGTCTGTGTTTGAGGTGGATGGACAGACCAGCAAGCTTTACTGTCAGAACCTGTGTCTGCTGGCCAAGCTCTTCTTGGACCACAAGACATTGTATTACGACGTCGAACCATTCCTCTTCTACTGTTCTCACCATCAATGATGAGTACGGCTCACATATAGTTGGCTATTTCTCCAAGGTGAGTCCTGCTTGATGCCGACATTTTCATTGTCATGATAAATCTCTTACAGTAGTTAAACAACCATGATCGTGCACTTAGACAACCCACAATGCAATGGTGTGGTTATGTGTACTGCAGGCCACATGTACATATTCTTTTGGCAGCTGACATACTGTAACAGAACTATTGGACTTCCATAGCTACGATTCAGAGATATGTGCAAGCAAGACATGGATATGTTGGCCGTAGACACAACACCCTCGGGGGGGGAAAAAAGTCTTGGACCATAACACATGCAGATTCACTTAAAAGGAACCATCTTGAAATCTGTGAAAGGAGACTACTTCAACAAGGAGAGGAGAAAAGAACTGCTGAAATGGATAGGTGTCTGGAAGCTTCCCGATCGTAAGTGCACAAACACAATCAGATAAGACTGGAGGAGGCTGTTATTGAGATCCTCCCACAGCAGATACTGATCTAGGGCTGTGTGTTCAAGTTGTATACTGGGTGATAGATACTGTTTCCTTTGTTTATTAGGCTTAATAGTTTATCTGTTCTTAGTTAGTTTGTTACGTTATTAATTGCCCATAAGCCTTGTATTTTGGATAGACCTTAGATGTTTAGATAGTCACAGAGAAAGATTTCTTTGCGCATTCTTTACACAAATTGTTACATATTAGCATAGAAACACAGAATTGTAATTATCCACGACAACAATAATTCCGTAGTTAGGACATATGTGTGAGTTATGTTATGTTGTACCTAAACATAACTGTTGTTGTGTTTTATGTATCCCCAGGAGAAACACTGCCAGCAGAAGTACAACGTGTCTTGTATCATGACCATGCCACAATACATGCGCAAGGGCTACGGCCGCCTGCTGATTGACTTCAGTAAGTGAATGCTTGTACAGGCTGCTGTGCTCGTCTCATGTGACATCTCTGTAGTTGATCCATACCACACCCACCTACTGACTTGGAGGGGCCAGGTTTGATTCCTTGCCAGGTCTCAATGTCTTTACTTGTGTATATCAAGACCACGGCTATGGTTATGTCAGAAATACTGCCAGGCATCTTGACACCCTGGTGTAAACAGGACAGATTGGGTAAGCCAATAAGTTAAGTTGGTGGAATGTCCTCTACTGGATGACGCCGTCAACCCCAACATTTATTGGCTGTTTGTTATCGCTCAGGGAAGTTTACATTCAGTAGTTTGCCATTGCTTCCTGAATGGCTGATGCTCATACCATCGTGACACAGGCACAGAGTGATCTACCTTGACATGGCCTGCAGCGGACTTTGATCCCAGCATGTTGGGATTGTGAAACTGTTCACATGCCTCTAGAGCCACAGACATTGAGCTCTGCCTTCCTAGCTCCTGTCTTGTCTGCTTCCTAGCTCCTGTCTTGCTTTCTGTGTATCTTTCATGGGCTCTGTTTTGTCTGCTTCCTAGCTCCTGTCTTACTTTCTGTGTATCTTTCATGGGCTCAGTTTTGTCTGCTTCCTAGCTCCTGTCTTGTCTGCTTCCTAGCTTCTGTCTTGTCTGCTTCCTAGCTCCTGTCTTGTCTGCTTCCTAGCTCCTGTCGTCTACTTCCTAGCTCCTGTCTTGTCTGCTTCCTAGCTCCTGTCTTGCCTGCTTTCTAGCTCCTGTCATGTCTGCTTCCTAGCTCCTGTCTTGTCTGCATCCTAGCTCCTGTCTTGCTTTCTGTGTATCATTCATGGCCTCTGGTTTTGATCATATCTAAATTTGCTGTTTATTGTAAACACAGAGCCCAGGTACATACAGCAGTTATATATCATTCATTGGCACCTGGCCGTCTTGACAGACCACAGTTTGTTTCATTGTCTTTCAAACAGAAAAGGCATAATAACTACAACCTATGGCGGTAGCGAATGTGTCTGATAAGGCCAATTCGTGCTGTAGATGTTTGTCCACAATGGATGCACGTGAACACATGGTCATCTTCACCACCACGCACCATCAGTGTGTGACCTATCTGCAATCATTTTCTATTTATCTTGATTCCATTTCTGATATTTGCCCTCCATGCAACACATTCAGCAGCGACTTGCTCCCAATATGCATTATCAATGCCCGTATCAATCATGTCCTGCTTGCACACATCTTTGTATCGTAGTAGAGGCCGACCCTGAGATCCCTTACCCATCTGTAATTCGCCAAAAAAGATGTCCTACCATCATCCATCCTCCTAATGTGAGCTATCTAAGTCTATGAAGACTAGCATGAAACAAACCATCACACAATGTGATCTTTCCAATATTTCAGCAACCTCTCCCTAGCACAAAGCCTGGGCTGAAATTATACAGCACATGAAGTAGATAAAGAAATACTACTTAGGCTGAAATAATAAGTACAAAGTTGCTGATGTTGTACGAATATAGAGAAACATCCAGACGGAAGTGTCAGATTTAACAGGAAGTCCTATTTGCAAAGCAATGGCTGGAATAGCCTAATAGGTCATGCTTCGATATATTTGAGCAATCAGTTATTGTTCATCAAATACAGTATACAAAATGCATCTTGTTTGTTTGTACTCTAAGATTGCTAATATGCAAATGCTCCTTGATGGCCGAATTCAACATTTTATAACCTGTCAACAGTACAGTGATTCCTGAAGATTGATCAATTCTCTTTCCACCCACACTGGGGTATCCTTCGGTTACTCAAAATGCTTATTGTCTTTCCGTTCTACCTATATAGAATGGTTGGTTGGATTTATGCGGCTGGAGTTATCTGCATGGTGAGGCAGCCAACTGTCCTCACTCTCCTGACAACATTCATTGTAGCTTGCAGTGTTAACACTCGTTGCTTGCTTCCCTTGTGGCTGACAACATGAGTGAAAATATTTGTTGGAGAAGAACAATGCAGTGCTGAAGAGAACTGGTCATCCCACATCATAAAGATGTGATCTGATAACAGTTGTTTACAGCATGCATGATTTTTAACACATCAGTGCCTGTTGATAATACATTGACACTGTTGTCTGTGTGGTGATTCTTTTCCAGGCTACTTGCTGACTAGAAGAGAGGAGTGTGCTGGCTCACCCGAGAAACCACTGTCTGCCTTAGGAGCTGTCAGCTACCAGGCTTACTGGCGCAGCGTGGTCCTGGAGCAGTTGCACGCGGTGTCCTCGGACAAGTCTGTCAGCATCAAGTGTAAGTAGAGAGAGAGAGAGGGGGGGGATGGGGGCAGGAATGGGGGATTTACTGGTGCAGCATGGTCCTGGAACAGTGCACGTCTGTCAACATCAGGTGTAAGTAGAGAGAGAGAGAAGGCAAGGATGGATCTACCTGCATCAAGAGTAAGGTGGGAGGAGGGTGCCATGATAAGTGACATAAGCCTGGGTCATTGACAGTGAGTTGAGAGACCGGGCATGAGAAAAGAATGGGTGAGAGTGGGAGACAGCAAAGTGACTGACCTGGCTATGAGAAAACAGCCAGTCCTGAGAAATTAAAATAGTGAGGGTAGAGGGAAAAAAACCCCTAGGGTGGATGGGGCGAGAGATAGGGTATTTTGTTGTGTGAAGTCAAGGGACTTCAGGGAGTTGAGTTTGAGATACCGAAGGAGTCGGTAGTCCACGGAGAACTGTGTTGTGTGATTCTCCGAGCGGTAAAGGCAGTCCTAAAACCCAGAGTGGGTTACATAGAGAGCAGAGGCTCCGACCCAGTGGGTGGGTCGTATTGTGGGAGATCCAGCCGTGCATAGTAGTTGGACTAAATGTCTTGTGGATTTGATATGAAGCAGGCTTGAGAAGGCATTGATGTGTGCTGGTTAAAAGTGTGAGGAGGATATTTATAGTCTATGGATTACATTGTTTCTGGATATATACATATGTTCCGTGAGTCTGTGTTATTTCTGTAATAAAGGATTATGTGCGCCAACTGAATCTTGTTTAATGACTGGTGAATGTGCACTGCGGGGGTGAGTTATATGGCAAGACAGTTAGATATCTCAATTGACACACCATGAGTATCGTTACCTAGACAACGACCATCACACGACAATATCACGCAAAGATCATCAAGAACATTGATATTATCATCAAGAACGACGTGTGACAATAAGCACTAACTGCCGTATTTTGTCATCTCCCAGAATTACCAGATTCGTGAATCGGCGCTATGACTGTTGTGTTTTGTCATCTCCCAGAATTACCGGATTCGTGGATCAGCGCTATCTTCTTGCTCTGATTGTGCCACGTGGCCAAGCCACCCAGTATTTATCTCGCTGTTTTCCCTTTACTCGTTTCCCATCACTTTTGTCAACTGTCACTAATTTTTCGAGTTTATTTCTCCCCATAACGTGTTCAAAGCTGTCTATTGTCTGCATCTAATGTCTCTAATTACTTTATGCTTTTCATATGATTCTTGCACATCTGTCTCATTCGCGTTTCTGTTTGTTTTCTGTATTCTTCACTGCTGCCATTAGATCTTTTTCAGTCGCCTGCTTATCTTATACATCTGCTTTCGCCCATTGAAGCATCTTTTATAGCAGCTTTCGTCCATTGAAGCATCTTATACATCAACTTTTGTCCATTGAAGTGTTTTATATGTAAACTTTTTTCCATTGAAAGATCTTATATATCAACCAATGACCATTGAATTATCTTACACATCAACTTTCTTCCATTTAACTGATTAAGTGCCATGGGATGATTAATCGTCTTAATCGACATCGCGTATCTGTCATGGGCTTATATATCGCCGAAATGTTGTCATTGCGTTATAATACATGTCTGCTACCATATTGACAACTTTAAAGTCATAACTGTGAGACAACCCTACTTCGCATTCTCCGTCATTAAATTTGTTTGGTCGAAACTTACTTTTTGTTTGGCACAGAATCTGTTAAAGATCTTATAAATCAACCAGCAATCATTGAAGTATCTTATATATCAACCACCGCCCTTTGAAGTATTTTATACATCAGCCACCGCCCATTGAAGTATCTTATACATCAGCCACCGTCCATTGAAGTATCTTATATATCAAACCCCCAAAAAACCCCCGCCCTTTTTTTAAAAAGTTTTTTTTATACATCACCACCGCCCATTTAAGTTTTTTCTCCCCCCAAAAATTTTTCAAAAAAAAAACCCCCCCCCCCGCCCTTTGAAGTATTTTTTTAAGTTTTTTTTCATCCCCCCAAAAAAAAACCCCCCCCCCGGCCCCCCCCTTTAAGTATTTTTTTAATACAAAAAAACCCCCCCAAAAAACCACCCCGCCCTTTTTTTGAAGTATCTTTTAAAACCCCCTCCCAAAAACC
>JACEFZ010013874.1:50000-112021 GCA_014155875.1 Cepaea nemoralis | reverse complement strand
AAAAAAAGATTTTAAAATTAAAGTGCTCGCTCTCTTCCAGCAGAAGACGAATGGCGTTGGCACGAATTGTTCGTAGTGAGCACTAGATATTTAGAGTGTTTTGTGCCCTAGGAATCAAAGGGTTCCAGGGCCTCAGCTGAGTGCCTTATTTGTAATTTTTTTTTTTTTAACAGTACAAGTAGAATCCAGTGATGACAAAACACACATTGCCTTACTCCGTGCTTTATAAATATATGTTCAAGACTTTATATGTGCCTCACATTAGCACTACTACGTACTGGAATGAGAGTATGAAACCTACAAACAAAAGATTGCGGAACCTAGTCGGCCCGATCAAGGACCGGTCTTTATCAGGACCAACATAAGATGGAAAAAAAAATAACCAGACAGCACAAAAACAACCTTATCCGACAGTCAGAGCTGAGCCAATAAAAACAGTATGAATTAGGACTAACAGTCCACACAACCACGGATCTCAACAATAACCCACAGCCGAGGAAGCAGGTTTAACGAGACCGAATTTGGAATTTTTGTTTTGAAAATTGAATTGGAATGTGCCTCACTTCCGGTTCAATATGGCGGTTAGGCGGGTGTGCTGTTAAGGCCTCTTTAGTGTTTTTGCTTCTGGCTACGGCTTGTTTACGCATTTTCCTCATGTTGGACTGGCAGTACAGTATGGTTTCGTCGGCGGCCGGTTGCTGAACCAGCTAGTTTTGCATTATGCAGTAATGTGTGTGATGCTGCTGCTTGTTTAGTGACTGCCGCTTCCATCAACAAAATAAACTGTAATTTAAATTTTATTGTCGGTCTGTTGTGTTGGCATTCTGGCAGCGGCCTTATGCATGCCCTTGACTGTGCGTGCAGTTTGTCGGTACTGCTAATTGTTCTACTTTTCACTTGGAAATTTGGAAATGAGGAAAATGCGTAAACAAGCCGTAGCCAGAAGAAAAGGAAAAAAAAAACACTAAAGAGGCCTTAACAGCACACCCGCCTAACCGCCATATTGAAACGGAAGTGAGGCACATTCCAATTCCAATTTTCAAAACAAAACTTCCAAATTCAGTTTTGCATTATGAAGTAATGCGTGTGATGCTGCTGCTTGTTTAGTTACTGCCGCTTCCATCAACAATAAACTGTAATTTTAGTGGCGTACTGTTGTGTTGGCATTCTGGCAGCGGCCTTATGCATGTACTTGACTGTGCGTGCAGTTTGTCGGTACTGCTAATTATTCTACTTTTCACTTGGAGCACCGAGGACCATGTTGAGTGATATTCACTGGCACAGGAACGGGGTATTATGGGGGTGACTATTTGCCGTGAAGTTGGAAACTCTACTAACTAAGTGACGAATGTTCATAACCGCCAATTTAATTTCCAATTTTAACTCCTGCTATTTGGAGATCCTTTGCATTCGACCTTCATTAATTGTAATATCCTCTAACACTTTGATAATTTCATCTGGTTTCAAATGCTTTTGTATAATCTACAAAGCACAATTATATGTCTTTCTGTGTCTCGATTGATCTTTATATTCGTGTTTAGAATGTTGCACTAACTGTTCATTTCCCTTCCGCAAATCAATACTTTTGTTCACTAATTTCCATCTTTATTTACTTTCTCATTCTTTTCATCTTTCTAGATAGAAATTTGATTTTTATGAGGCTTAGAAACCCCAATCAACCCCAGAAATTTTTTTTTTTGGTTCGTGATTTCTTGGCAAGTTTACGTTCAGTAGTTTGCATTTACTTTCAGAATTAAGGGAACTCATACCATTTTATAAAAACCAACACAAGGCAGTCTGCTGCCAAATCTTCCGTTGTGTTTCGGACGCGGTATGCAGTATTACGAACTGCGTCCGTAACTCCGACGCCACAGAGTCGTGACCAACAGGCAAAATGAATATTGCCACATTTTGGGCACCTTGCCGTCTTGACAGACGATAGTTTGTTATATAGTGCTACAAAAAAAAGGGGGGGGGGCATAATAACTACAACCCATGACGGCATGGCCAGGGATGGGGACTAGCTGCAGAAACTGCCAGATCAGCAAAGCAATGCTCCAAGTGTCCGCCTGTCGGAGCTTCGATCCTAGACCAGCTGCCCACAACGGCTTACGGCCTGGTCTGCCCTCCCATGACATTACGTCTTTGGGTTGCATTTCCGCCCACTAGGATAAGGCTTGTACCCTCCCAATTGCGTTCCTCCGCCAGAAACCATTGTCACAATGTGAAGTGTCGGGCTTGGTGAGCGCCGCCCAATTTTGGCGCTAATAAAACGCAGATAGTACCGTCTACCGTTATAATCCCCACCATGTTTAAATGCCTGGATGAAACACTCATCGACGGAAGGACAAAAGACTAAAAACACACTTTTACTCGGACCAAAAACAAAGTGTATATTACCGCATACAAACTAACTACATGATGTATTTTTAATGACTATGCAGTGTTTGAAAATATTGCCGGTCCAAGTATTGTATTTACCGATTATGTTGCATGAACTTTACAGAGGGTAAATACAAAACTTGGACCAGAAATATTTTCAAACACTGCACAGTCATTAAAAATACACTCAATAGATGTATCAGACAATGGTCTGTATTATCCTCATGCCTCTACAGTATTTATGTTGAGTATATGTAGCCAAAGGGGTTAAAAGGCTAGAGGTTCGAGTTCATTGCACGGGGTTTTATCCCACATGGCTCTGTCTCTTTCTGCAGTGCGGCCTGCCGAAAGGGTCACACAGAGCACAAACTCTGTTGCTTCAGCGATAACCCCCAGGGGTCTCCGAGAAAATTGTTGAGAATATATTTTAATACATAGAGAAACAAACATACGAGGTGAAGTCAATAAGTAAGTTACAAATGGCTGTAGAAAAATAGCTAAATATGACAACAACTTGAAACCAGTTTATTTTTATACATACATTGTCCCTTTATTTCTCAACATAATTTCCACCAACATTGATGCACTTATCCCATCAGTTTTATCAGTCCTCCCAAACCGGCTGCATAGAACTGCGTGCTCTGTTTTCTAAACCACGTTTTCACTTCACATTCAACTTCGGCGTCATTCGCGAAATGTCTCCCTCCAAGGTGGGTTTTCAGTGGACCAAAAACGTGGAAATCGCTAGGGGCTAAGTCGGGGCTGTAAGGTGGATGTTCCAGAACTTCCCACCTTAGTTGGTTAATTTTCTCCTGAGTTAATCGAGCCGTATGTGGTCTGGCATTGTCATGAAGAAGCAACACTCCTCTAGTCAGCAGTCCTGGACGTTTTCTTCGAATTGCATCATGAAGCATCGATAGAACTTCACAGTACGATTCAGAATTCACATTGTCACCTTTCTTCTTGAAATTGGTTAAAAGCACTCCTTGAAAATCTCAGAACACTGTTAACATAACCTTCCATGCTGATGGCGTAACCTTGCATTTTTGGACACAAGGCGAAGAAGGATGTTTCCATTATTCGGGCTGGTAGTGATGCACCCATGATTCGTCCCCAGTAATAATCCTGTTCAGCATGTCTTCTCCTTCATCTTCGTATCGACAGCGATGATGCAAGGACAGGCCAAATCGGTTCATTTTGTGTTCCTCCTTCAGTTGTCTGGGTACCTACCTTGAGCACACTTTCTTAAATTTCAATCGATCATGCATTATGCAGTATACTGAACCATGTGAGCACCCTATTCAGATGCTACAGAGTCTATCGTTATTCGCCTGTCACCTCTAATAATCTCCTCCATCTGCTGCACGGATGCTTCTGTTACAATCTCACAGGACGACCAGATTGGATTTCATCAACAATTTTAGAGCGTCCTTCAGAAAAAAATTTCTACCCAGCTATGCACCGCTTTACGGGACAAACAACTCCGTAAGTACAGTCGCCATTTTGTTTATGCGCTGTGCATGCACATGAGACACCTAGCGCCACCTGACGAACGAGAATATAACGTTCCATGTTGTGCCACCTACTGACATCTGTAGAAAACACAACTACATTTACCTCCCATCCCACAGAACTGTGTGACTTACTTATTGACTCGCCCTCGTAGTTCAACACTTGAGGAACATTATTAAACGGCATATCATTGGCACCTTGCCGTCTTGACAGACGATAGTTTGTGCTATAAAAAGGCATAATAACTTTTAACTATGGCGGTAGCGAGTGTGACTGATAAGGCCAATTTGCGCTGTAAATGTCCGTTCACAGTGGGTGCATGTGAACACGTGGTCATTTCCACCATCATGCACCATCTTACGTCTCAAACGCTTGGTGTGTGACTTTTCTGCAATAATTTTCTCCTTTGACTTTATTCCATTTCTGATATTTGCCCTCCATGCAACACGTTCAGCGGCGACTTGCTCCCAATGTGCATTATCAATGCCTGTATCAATCATGTCCCGCTTACACACATCTTTGTATCGTAGTAGAGGCCGACCCTGAGATCTCTTACCCATCTGTAATTCACCAAAAAAGATATCCTTTGGTATTCTACCATCATCCATCCTCCTAAGATGTCCTATCCATCTAAGTCTACGAAGACTGAGCATGGAATAAACTGTCACACAACCTGATCTTTCCAATACTTCAGTATTTGTGATTTTGTCTTGCCACTTAATACCAAGAATTCTTCGCAGACACCGCATATGAAAGCTGTTTAAATTGTTCTCTTGGTGTGAGTAAGTTGTCCAGGTTTCACTGCCATAGAGAAGAGTACTAAGGACACAGGCTTGATAGACAAGGACTTTTGTTTTGGCAGTAAGCTTCCTGTTCTCCCAGACTCTTTTTCTTAACCTGTTCATTGCTTGTTGCTGCCTTACCAATCCGGATGTTGATTTCCTGATCTAGGGATAATTTGCTATTTACCACTGATCCTAGATATGTAAAATGGTCTACTATCTCTAGTTCGGCGTCGTCAATAAAGATTGATGGTACCCCATGTGCACCTTGTGACATACTCTGTGTCTTCTTTTTGCTAATTGTTAAACCAAATTCAGAACAAGCATTGGAGAATGCAGATAGTAGACATTGCAATTCTTCCTCGGAGTGGGTCGTAACTGCAGCATCATCTGCAAAAAGCAACTCTCTGATCAGTACCCTCCTAATTTTGGTCTTAGCCTTCAATCTCTGAGCATTGTAGAGGCCGCCATCTGAGCGTGAGTGAATGTATATACCACCATCCTGGTCCCGAAATGCATATTTCAGTAGAAGTGAAAAGTATATTCCAAAGAGGGTGGGAGCTAGTACACAACCTTGCTTAACTCCAATCTTGATTTCAAATTCTTCAGAAGTTGCACCATCAAACTTGATTATACCCTTCATGCCTGTGTGGAACGATTCCACAATGGACAGAAGAGTTGGTGGGCAGCCAATCTTCTTTAGTGCCTTGAACAGACCCTCACGACTGACCAAATCAAATTAAACGGCATAAGATACGCAGGTTATACAATTTATTAGGCTGGAACATGATCTCCATCAATTAGTAAACCAAATACACAAACGAAACAATGAAAGCTATTACTCTCTTAGTAAATATACTATGCAATCCTGTTACAAACGCACGTCACAAAATGTAAAATGGTGACGTTAACGCAAAACTGACCACAACAACTGAGTAAGGAGACGTTCCACAGCGGTAACACTACGCGGCATTTCGTAGTTCCTCCGCAAGTTAGCAAGTTCCTTCTCAAGGGCGCGGCATAGCAACACAGGTGACGACGTTATGGCGGAACGACGTAAACCGAAGCGACGTATTACGGGGCCATCCCGTAATCACCAAAGCAACATTAGAAATAGCTTTTCATATCTAACATCTAAGCTGCGAATTAAAACTTGGAGTTCGAAATGTGACATAGACGAATAACACGACAGAAGAATAAAACATGGAAGTATTATCCTTTATGAGACAAAGGTCAGACAATTAACTGATTCAGTGCCGAAGGATGATATATCGTTATATGTGACCTCTCATTTGGACAGATAGATGATATGTCGCCAGAGTAGGCTCGTCGTGTTATTTGTTTTGTTTCATAGTTTCTTCTGCTATTTCAATGCTCCGTGAACGGAAATTGCCATTATAATAAATACGTGTTAATTTGATTGTGTACCATGTTTAGCCTAAACTTACATTTTATTTGACAATGAATTAGTTAATGTACTTTGGCTTTATAAAGAGACACAGCTTCTTTTTCAGGAATGTGCGAAGGGAAGGATGGATGGGAAGAGTGCAAGGTGAAGGAGATGCTACATATGGTACAACAACATCAAAAGATGGACTGAAGGAAAAACAGATTTGTGTGAATGCACCATGAAGACATAGTATAGGAGACCTTGTTACCGACTCACAAAGATATGACAGTTGATGATTATTATTCAACATATATCATAGAAATATAACAAAATATCAAATGATAATCAACACTTTATATTTAAGCATATACTTTTTATATATGCAGATCTTTGGTATATAAAATCAATGTATTTTGAAAACAGGTTTTACAACACACAAACCATATAAAAATAAAATACAAACATAATGCTTATCAATACATTTCAAACTTGATCACAGCCTTAATTCGGTCAAATAAATGTACATATACTTGTACATACGTTTGTGTAGTCCATATAAATTCACGTATAGTTTGTATACACATATATGTAGTGAACTGGCATGTTTTAGTGTTTCGATAGGTTATGTACAGAGTACATGCATATGCGTAGTTCATATAAACACACATGTAGTTTGTACATACATATATGTGAGTGGCACCTTGCCAAAGAAAGTATGTGGATTGGAAATAGGCCAGAATTCCATCGCACAATGAACATGTGTTGCCCATGCAGCATGTTCCCTCTCTCGGCCTTGTCTTGTTTACTCCAGAGGAAAGGATAACCAGTACGTCTGGAACAAGGTAGGCTGCAGATGCTGGCGGCTCAGCATCAACCCTGCGAGAGCAGGAGGTGAATCTTACCGCCAAGAGTAGGAGGTGAATCTCACCGCCAAGAGCAGGAGGTGAGATGTGACCAGACCCTCACATCCGTGGGATTTGACTTCGAGGCGTTCATCCATATCTCGCAGCTGAGGGCCTCACATCAAGTGTCTGGATCTGTATGAGCGTGTACACCTGTCAATCGTAAGTGTCTGGACCAATGTTAGCGTTTACTACCGTCAGACTCCCCGCCTGACTGTGCGGATCCAGCGACCAACGAGATAATCAACCCGCCGGAGATATTGCTCGTCTGTTGCGAACAAATCTCCCCGCTTGACACTGTGCGGTTCCTGCGACCAACGAGAAATCGGCCCGCCGGAGATATTGCACGGCTGTAGCGATAGTCTACATAAATACACATATAGTTTGTACATGCATATATGAAGTCTATATAAATACACATATTGTCTGTACGTACATATATGAAGTGAACTGGCTTGTTTTACGTGTTTCGACTGATTATGCGCCGAGAGTAGTAACTTTGTTTCAGTTAGTAGATGAAAGATGACGAGAACTGGAGCTATTGACTTAACGGGAGGAAAAAGTAATGTGGAACCGGCGATGACATAGAGAAGTATAAAGTGGCGAGAAATGGAGGTGGTGACTCCAAGGTGAAGATGATGTGGCAAGAAATAGAGATGGTGACTCCAAGGTGAATAAGAAATGTCGAGAAATATAATTGGTGACTCCAAGATGAAGAAGATGTGGCAAGAAATAGAGTTGGTGACTCCAAAGTGAAGAATATGTGGCAAGAAATAGAGTTGGTGACACCGAGGTGAAGAAGAATTGGCGAGAAATAGAGTTGGTGGCTCCGAGATGAAGAAGAAGTGGCGAGCAATAGAATTGCTGACTCTAAGATGAAGAAGAAGTGGCGAGAAATAGAGTTGGTGACGCCAAGGGGAAGGAGAAGTGGCGAGAAATGGAGTTGGTGACTCCCAAGTGAGAAGGAAGTGGCGAGAAATAATTTTTTTAATTTTTTTTTTTTGGTGTTCTGCTTTCGCTCGATTTAATCTGTACTCCCATACACGTGCTACCACTTCTAGTGCACCGGTATGATTTTTGCGTGTGGATTAGCTTTCCTTATTAATGAAATTTGTGAATCTAAAAGGAAGAAAACATCGCGAAAAATAAAACTGGATACTCCATTAGTAAGTACAAGTGGCGAGATGTGGGTTTGGTGACTCCTATAAGATTACATTTACTTTTATCCCGTTGTACTGCCCAATCACAACATATCATGTATTTATAGACTGGTGTGGCACTATGAGATCCTATTGAAAATCATTAACTTAATAAAGGCAACATATAAAAGATATGAAATGCAGAGTTCTTCATGAGTAAAAACTGACAGAAACATTTGAAATAGATCAGGCTTACAACAGAGATGTTTTTATGTTTCATACTGACTGTAGACTGAATTATAAAGACAATTCCTGAGAAAGGGAATGCAATGGATCCTGACAAAGCAACTTGATGATTTGGACTTCGTCGACGATATCGCCCACCTGTCACACTCATAAAATCAGATGCAAAATCAACTAAACAAACTTGGTAGAAGGTCAAAACAATAAGGTCTAAAAATGCATAGGAACAGACCATGATAATGAGATTAAACCAAGCAAATAATGATCCAATCTCTGTAGGTGGAACTTCACTTAAAGAGATGGGATTATTCCTCAGTTTTGGTAGAGACAGATGGGGAAACAGAGATTATTTTTTTTTTTTTTTTTTTTTGCGCTCGCTCGCTTTGAACACAAGCATAGTCCATATACACTACTTTTAGTAGTGCTGTACTGAATTTTGCGTGTGGATTAGCTTTACCTATTAACATTATCCATCGCCATCAGGCGAGCTCATTCCGACTTCAGAAGCACTTGTAATTAGCGTCCCCAAGTCAAGGACGAGAGGTCAACATTATAGTCCAACTGTCCGGTGTAGGGTTTGAGCGCCTTACCTCAACATCAACATACCGGATGCTTAAGAACGCACGTTTTTATCCATTCGGCCATACTGACCCCCCTCTCAGAGATATTAAAATAAGAATACATAGCGCAAGAGCCGTTTTCATAGTATTAGGACATTTTTGGCAATCAAAAGAAATTAGAATCAAACTTAGAATATTTAACTTCATTGTTAAATCAAAACTAATATATGGATTGTTTGTTTGTTTGCATATCCTTTACATGACATTGCTGTCAACATCAGCATCTTTCAGCTGGTTGTTGATTTCTTGGCAAGATTGCGCTGAGTAGTTTGCCATTGATTTCTGAGCGGCCGTCTCACATACCCCGTAAGTTACCGACGCGATCCGAACCACTGCTGATTCTCACCGTTGTCACGTTACTTACGAGAGTATACGAGATTACGGAGAAAAGTCCTAACCTCTAGGCCAGGAAGCCGGCAATATATGGATTAGAAATATGGAAAACGACTAAAAGAATTACTAATGAACTGCAAACATCCAGTAATTGGTCCTTGCACAGGATAGTGAGGCTAACATGGTATGATAAAATCATCGATGAGAAGCTCATCGAAGAACTAACATTTCCGTTAACAAAGAGGCAGGGAAACGACGCTGTCGCTGGATAAACTAAACACTGAGAAAATCTGAGGATAGTACAACTAGACACTCTTCTCTGGAATCTACACAATAGCAGGAGACCCAAAAACACAGAGAGTAGAGAATGAAAGACCGAGATCAAATAATACGAGAAGAGCATGGAGGGAGTGGCAGGAGATAGCACAATACTGGGCGGCTTGAAGTGAGTTGGGTAACACGGGGTAAGTGACAAAAGCATAATAAGTACAAAGCCTCGCAGAATATATTCCACGGCTCGAGACTAAGACTGTCGGAGATCCATTATTGCCAACCTTAATAATTGCAGAATCGGCTCTTGATGAAAATGGTGATAATTATTTGGAATGGTTATTACAGTGTACACACAGCATGATCTGTAAACATAGAATGGATATTACTCAGATACTGCATGAGTGATAAAATACTTTTTACGCTGTAAACATGGATTGGACATTACTGAGATACTGCATGAGTGATAAAATACTTCATACGCTGCTCGTTGTGATTTGCTTGCAACGTTTCTGCTGCTTGATCTACTTGTCTTCATCTTAGCTGCATATGATGAGAACACAAAATTTAAACATTTCCCAGAAATTAAACTTTTATGTTGTCCTTTAGTAGCGGGCGCGTTAGCGTTGCTGGTAGAGAGCTGCACTGATGTCATGAGCACGGTCAGACGAGTTTTCGGCGCCTGTGTTCGTCCTCTCGCTAAGTGACGAAATTTTTTTTTTAAATGGCCCTTTCGCATCACAAGATCCACAGCAGGACATTGCCCCGGGACACATTTTTAAACATTTTGTCCTTCACTGTAATTCTGTTTGTTAGCAGATAATGATTGATCGTATAATTATATTCGTTGTTATTATACTGGAAATGCAGAAACTTGCAGACACGAGATTTTTCAACACGCAAATCATCCTTACTTAAATCAACACAGAGTTTATTGTGAATACCACAGTAACCACTTCAGTAAATGCTATTGACATCTTCCGATTCACTCACTGGTACTCTTTTCTTTGTCTTTGTCTTCACAACATCACTGACCTCGTTGGTAAGATAATTCTCATTATCGTCGTATTTATCATTTACAAAGCCGTCGCTATCTGCATCAGAATGATCGTTCTCTTCATTGTCTATACCAAGTGGTTTGTCTGAAGAAATATTGTTGGAATTATTTTCGCCATCTTTGCTTGATTTGGATAATTTTCTAAGGCCTTTAAAGACGCGGAGCACTCCGGCTTTCTTGACTTTGATGGGTGAATGCTCATCAGAATGCACTTTGCCCGTTAGACCGTTGTGTAAGGATGTCACGGCAGTACCGTTTGTATGGCGATAACCTACATCCCTCACGCTGTCACTATACACTCTTTGTCTTCTGGGATTGTACACAACGCTCGTATCATCAAATACAGTTTCGTTGTCATCTGATTCGAATGCCTTGTTGTACCGAACACTGGAAGATGATGACGATGCACCAGTCATAAACGTAATTTTTCCCTCCTCTCGTTGAAGTTCATTCTCATTTTCATTGATATCTTGCGCTACAGACGACTCAGATATGTTGCTTAATGAGTCATCTTCAATTTCTACTTCCGCATTGTCTTTTTGACCAAGATTATCTTTATTAAGGTTTGCACTCAAACGTCGAAGAATGTTTCTGTAATCCATTATTCCTTTGGCTTCTTCTTCATCAATATCATCGTCATCATCATTATTATTATCATCATTGCCATGTTCAAACACGTTGTCATTTTCATCTTTTAAATCGCCATGATAAAATGCAACTACTCTTTCATTTTCTATGTCAAGTTCATCCTCCTCATAAGCAATCTCACGTATGACATGCAGGTTTGGAGGGTTGATGTCTGAAACATGCCTCCTCTTTGGGAGTGCAGCTGTTCGCATGTGGTTCCGTTTCCCTGTAGCAACTGTATTACTACGCCCATGACGCATCTTGACAAGTTCAGCATCTACCTTTACTGCTGCGTAATGCAGGTTGCCATCTGAAAGTGATCGTGGTAGTCCAGGTTTTCTGGTCGCTGGTCGAGGCATTATTCTACCCGTGAAGTCGCCAGATCCAGGTGTGGTGCGGAACCAGTTGGTGACGATGCTTTTAGACAGGTGTTCCTGGCTCATAACCTTGTTGATTTCCAGCGTCAAGCCTTCTTCATCCCGCCTCCAGCCATGTTGTGCTTCCCTGATGATGTCGGTCAACTCGATGTGATCAAAAGACAGGCGGTCCTGCGAATATATATACAAAAATGTGTGTGTAACTGGTATGGTACTGTAATATGTGTAATAACTTCTACTTGGCGGTGGGTGATTGAGTAATGCAAATATGTGTCGATGGAAATGTGCAGAAATATCAGTTATACATTACACAAAACAGGCAGCCAGATAGATACATTCACAAAGATACATATACATAGTCAAACTGGCAGTTAGACAGATAAATTGACATTTGGATAGACAAGTATATAAAATTCGAAAGGCAAGTATACTTATAGACAGGTATACAAAGAGACGGGGAAGCAAACTATCAGAAGACAGTCGATCCTGCGAATATACGTGGGGAATTTAAACGACAATCTTAAGCGTTTGTTGTTGTTGTTTTTGTTAATATATTCTGAAAACGTAAAGGACAAATATATCATTTTTCGATGTAGTCACAACAGCGTTCAATGCAAGTCCTCCAGCGCCGATAATGTGCTTGGATTCCTGTATAAAACAATTTCTTAGTCGCTTGCGTAACCACTCATGCACCACCCGCTGTACCTTTTCACAGAAGTCACGCCATTTTGAAACTTCCTACTCCACTCATACACTTGCTGGACTGACAGGCATGCATCATACTGGACCTTCATTTGCTAGATCTTCATTTTTCATTCTCAAAAAAAAAAAAAAACCATAACAAAAGGCTGCTTCTTTTTGGTGTATGTCAAAAGTGGGCCGGCCATTTTGTAAACTGCCCTTATAAAGTTACCAAGTTCGTCTACATCGCGATGTTACTTGCTTAACACACTTGACATCCTTAACAACAATACTGACACGCTACAAGACACTGGCGTGGTTATTGTAATTTCTATTACACTTTTACTGTTTTTGTTTGAAGCCCCATCGTATAAGAAACGTTTGTGTATCTGGAATAGAAGAGCCATGTGTGTATTACCTTCTGCTTGGGGTTGGTCTTTGAGTAGAGTGCATATGGGTCGATTGCCATGCGCAGATATATCACACACACACACACAGACACACACACACACGCACGCACGCACGCACCCCCGCCCGCCCGCCCGCCCGCCCGCGCGCACGCACGCACCCCCGCCCGCCCGCCCGCCCACCCGCCGGCGCGCACGCACACACACACACACACACACACACACATTCGGATTGATATTTCCAGAAAGATACATACATATACATAGTTAAACCGACAGTTAGACAGATAAAATGACTTACAGATAGACAGGTGTACAAAATCCATCAGACAAGTATACTTATAGACAGGTATAACTGATGGGGAAATATCCGGATCGACAGTCAGACAGACACATTCAAATCTCTGTGTCTGAAGACACCAAATACTATAAAACAAACCGACAGATCTATATACGAACAAACAGACAGACAGTGACATAAAGAAGGTGTCACGTGCAGACACAAAGAGTGACAAATTGAAAGTTTGCAATTTAAAAAGAAAACAATACCAGTGATACAACGAACAACTCTATTATGAATATATCATACAGTCACACATATACATTACAAGAAATAAACCATACAGCAACGCACATATACTAATACAAAGACATGGGATAATAAGGCATAAATGCCAATGGAAATATATTTTACAAAAATGTACTCACACACGCTCGCGCGCACGCACACACACACACACACACACACAAGTGCGCGCACACATACTAAATAAATCATACAACAACACACACACACACACACAACTAATTACAAATACATGGCACAATAAAACACAAACACTAATAAGCTCAATGGCTTCACACAATTAACAAATGTTGTTCCGAAACTGTTGAACTGTAGCCAAGATCTCACATTCCAGTCGCCGTTCTATTACTGTAATTACTTAAATGGAATCATTCATAATCTTTCTCACTCTACTTTTAAATCTTATCATTTAGCCCGGTATAACTAACTAACTAACTAACTAACTAACTAACTAACTCACTCACTCACTCACTCACTCACTCACTCACTCACTCACGCACTCACTCACTCACTCACCCATCCACTCACTCACACGCTCGCTCACTCACCCACTCACTCACTCACTCACCCTTTCACTCACTGACGATGATGATGCTATAAAACTGAAATAAACTGGTGTCGGCCACTACCTGCACTGATTGAAGTGAGGACACGTTTGTTCGATGTGAAGACACGGAGATTTGCCTGTCCACCGCCGGCGTTACGTCCATCTCAGACTCCACGGATGCAAGCGAGGACCTCCTGGGCAGATCTAATGCACGTTTCTCTTCCACCTGCATTGCAAAAAAAAAAAAAAAACGGACAGTTAACTGTGTAAGGTCATGTGTTCGAATCCCCGCATAGCCACGATTTAAAAAAAAAATTGATCTGTGCTCCACGCCTAAAATTAATTCCATAAAAGCGAGGACGTCCTGGGCAGATCTAATGCGAGTTTCTCATCCACCTGCATTGAAAAAAAAAAAAAAACGGACAGTTAACTGTGTAAGGTCTTGTGTTTGAATTCCCGTATAGCCCGGTTTTTTGTTTTTTTTTTAAGACACGCCTAAAATTAGTTCCATAAAAGGTTCTGGGAAATAAAGGCTATCAGTGTGATATTGATCACATTAATTATCGAGCGCTTATTGATCGATGAAAACATAAGGCTAGCAACATAAGTCCATAACGCCGCAAGTTGTTAAAAAGGGTGTTTTATTTATACTTAAACCGTTTATAAACATGATCATAGTCATAACCGTAAGGCAGAAAAGCTTGTGTGCTGGAGGACACTACAAATACAAGTGTACATTAATGACCTTTTTTTCGCATATCCCTTACAGGACATCGCTGTCAACACCAGCATTTTACCGCTGTCGTTGATTTCTTGGCAAGATTACGCTCAGTAGTTTGCCGTTGCTTTCTGAGCGGCCGGCTCACATATCCCGTAAGTTACCATCGCGGCGAGAACAGCTTCTAATTCTCGCGCGCTGCATTACCCTACGTGGATAAACGGGATTACGGAGAAAGTATTAATGACCTTAGGAAGTGAAAACAACAACTCTTATATTGGTCTGATGGAAGACACGACAAGTAATGAGTATATAAATAATTCTACTTCTTCTCTCTCTCCTCATTTTCTTCTCCACCTCTTTGTTGTTGTTCTTCTTCCCTTCTTCTCCAGGGGTATTGGATATGTGGTGCTAGGCCCACTGTTGTATTCACCAATCGACACTTCAGAGTTAACTTGGTCAATATCACAGCGACGACCTTCACTCCCCAATACATTTCCTGGCTCCCATCATAGGCTGTGTCGACCTGGCAGCCCTGGCCACGTTAAAACATCCGCCTGGATGCGGATTGCTTGCTTGCTTGCGTTCTCTGGCTGTGAACTCCAGCGTGAGGTCCTGTATGTCGGATGAAGACATCCTGATGTCCAACATCAGTGTGATGTCATACAGGACCTGAGGTTTGCGTGAGTATCCGTTGTCCCGTGTCTGGCTTATTGGTGTGCAGAATGGTGGTTCCTCGTCGTGCAGGCAGATACTCTCCGGCTTCGGAAGAATCAGCGATCCTACTACGATAGCCAGGACCTCGAAGGGACCTGTTGCCCAGGATGCACGGCTAGGACGTGTTAGTAGTCTTGGCCAGTATAGAACCTGGCCCTGGTGCCTTGGAAACACCTCTGCGTCCCGGATGCGGATTAGAAAACATAACCCTTGGGCCGGCAGTTACACGTCAAGACATTACGCCGCCGTGACTTACCAGTGAAAGACGTAGAACACATTTAAAAATAGAAGAAAAGAAAACACTTCTGCTTGCAAGGGCAACTTTGATCACTACAACATCAGACGAGTTTTGGGATGAATCTAACCGGGTTTTTTTTTAAAATGTTTAATTTGTTGAAGATTCTCTTTAGTTTCATACCAGGCAGCTTGTGACGAAAGGGTTACTATCACAATCCCGCATACCGCGTTCGAAACACAGCTGCTGGGGATTTAGAAGAAGACCGCATTGCGTTGGTTTTAACACAACGGTATATGTTCCGGTCGTTCAAAAAGCAATAATAACCTACCGAACGTAACCTTGCCAAGAAATCACAGTCAGTCAAAAAAAAAATTATGGGGTTGACTTCGACGAACTGTAAAGGATATGTAACTAACTTTTTTAAAGTGTCATTTCGGTTGGAATTTGGTATTGATTCAGCGTGCCAGTATAAATTTCTGGTCTCGCTGTAGAAAGGATAAAGCTGCGGTACTTGTCCAGTTATCTCGGAACAGTCATAACATCTGATGGGGGACGCCTTGAAGAGATTAGAACAAGAATTGCCATGGCGAAGGTAGCCTTTTGCATGATGAAAAACATACTGATCAATAAAAAGATATAAATTGAAACGGGAAAAAGAGTGTTGAAGTGCTGCATAGAAACTATGCTTGTGTATGGATGTGAAGCATGGACAATGAGCAGACAAGCTGGAAAAACAGCTGATGACTGTTGAAATGTGGTTTCTAATGAAAATGCAAAGAATACCATGGACAGACAGAAAAACCAATGAACAAGTCCTTCAAGAAACAAATGAAGTTCGTAAACTGATTGGAGACATTAGACGTAGACAGTCAAAGATTTTTGGGCATGTATGAGAAGAAATGACTTGGAGAACTTGGTGACAACTGGCAAGTTCGAAGGGAAGAGGCCAAGGGGAAGACCGAGAAGTAAATACCCGGATGGCTTGACCACGTGGCATGGTCGAGACAGGAAGACGGAGTTGATCCACGACTCTGGTGATAGAGTGAGATGGCAAATCATGACCACCCACGCTTAACGGCTTGGCACATGATGGATGGATGGATGGACATGTCCACCAGTTTGTGTGCTTAATAGACGCTTAAATAGTGGTGAAGGCAGAAATGGAGCGCATGTGTGTTTGTTTGCTGAGTCTGTTATATCCCGTTCTGAGATAAAGAAGGACGGTCTGTCACTGTCGGTCAAGTGTGTGGTAGAAAACAATGTGTAAAGTTGTTCAGGAAATGTGAAAGTAGACAGGGTACACCAGGGCATCTTCCTTCTCGTTCTTCTTTCTCTTCATCTTCTTTGTCTTCTTTATTCTGGATAAATCTGCAATCTATCATGTCATAATTTGGTTAGCTTGTGTTGCTTATGCGAGTAATATTATTAGTTTGCCTAGCTGTTTAGCTTTCCACATAGATCTTTCTCTCACTTTCTCTGCCTCCCTTGCCTAATATTTTCATACACATATTTAAAGTCTCTATTCTACCTCTTTTGTGCCATGTCGCCTAGATTTCCTTTGTCTTTTCCTTATTTGAGCCATGACGTTCTTTGCAATAGTACTCATAGCAGATTGCATATAATCTCTGTGAGAGAAATCTCCCAAGCAAGACGGATTGTCCTACAGTGTGCCTATAATGGTATTTATTTGTTTATATGTGTGTATGTATGCATACAATATTGTATATAGCCTCATAACATGATATGCCATATTATGCATATGTTCAGAATTATGTTTACTGCCACACAAAAATAATACGTATAATACGAAAAATATAACTGTTGTGTCGGGAAGGTGAACTGTTTTAAAGGGTACTATAAGAATAAGACAGGCTCGCTGTCCAATTTATAACCGTTTGAAATGCAAGTTGCTTCGTTAGTTCGTTCGCTCGTTCAACCGTTAATTCGTTCCTATGCCTAGAACAGCAATGACCAGTTATTGTAAAATTAACGGGTGGGTATACAAATGACGAGGACACATCTCCAGGCAGATTACCTTTGTCTTAAACTCCACGAAGACATAGAGCACCAAGCCGACGCCGGCGAAGGTCATGCACACCATCAGCTTGGTGGAGACGCACATGTAGCTGGCATTGAGGAAACTGAGGGTGTAGCCCAGGCTTCTGCAGGCGTGGAAATTAGCAAAGGCCGGCTCCTTTTGGTTGGGGAATTGCATGGCGATCAGAGCTGGGGGGCAAAATGAGAAAGAAGTTGTGACATGATTGTTAATGTTTCGACAGGTATATATTATTTCTCCCCCCTTTCGCCTCTCAACAAACACATTCTTGGAGGTTAGCATGGCCGAATGGATAAGAACACGTGTTCTTAAACATCCAATGTCAAAGTTCAACCCCTAGACCGGACAGTTAGACTAAAATGTTGACTTCTCGTCTTTGACCTGGAGACGTAAATTACAAGTACCTCTTAAGTTGGACTGGGTTCGCCTAATGGTGAGGGACACTGGTAATATGGAAAGCTAATCTACACGCAACAAAATTCAGTCCAGTTCTACTAGAAGTAGTGTGTATGGACCACGCTTGAGTTCAAAGCGAGCGAGAGTTTAAAAAAAAAACTGTTTTTAAATGTAGCAATCAGCGTGTCATGTGTGGTTCTCTGTTCTTCAAATGTAACAATCAGCGTGTCATGTGTGGTTCTCTGTTCTTCAAATGTAACAATCAGCGTGTCATGTGTGGTTCTCTGTTCTTCAAATGTAGCAATCAGCGTGTCATGTGTGGTTCTCTGTTCTTCAAATGTAGCAATCAGCGTGTCATGTGTGGTTCTCTGTTCTTCAAATGTACCAGTCAAAGTGTTATGAGTGATTGTCTGTTCTTAAGGCGCACTATTCCACTTGTCATGTGTGATTATCTGTTCTTAAAGTGTGCAAATCAACATTTAATGTATGACTGTCCCTTCTCCAGTGTCATACATTATTATCTGTTCCTTAAGTGTACCAATTAAGTTGTTCCGAATAAGTATCTGTGCTTAAATGTAATAATTAATATCTCACATATGATTTTCAAGTGTACCAATGGAGGTGTCATGTGTGATTGTCTGTATGTTAATTGTACCAATGGAGGTGTCATGTGTGATTGTCTGTATGTTAATTGTACCAATGGAGGTGTCATGTGTGATTGTCTGTTTTGTTTTAAAGCGTACAAGTCAACGTGTCTGCGTGATTGTATGTTCTTTAACTGATTAAGTGTGACGGGATGATTCATCGTCGTAAGCTGCTTCCCTTATCGGCCCCGGGCTTTTATATCGCCTAAATGTTGTCACTGCTTTATAATACAACACGGCTGTTACCACATTAATAACTTTGAAGCCATAATTGTGATACACTCCCTACTTCCCATTTTCTATCTTTCAATTTTGTTTGGCACAGAATCTGCTAAGTGCACACATTATTGTATAATGAGTGATTGTCTCTGTTCTTCAAATGTACAAATCAACGTGTCATGAGTTATTATCTGTGCTTCAAGTGTAGCAATCAAGGTGTTTCGTGTGATTGGCTGTTGTTGAAATAGACTAAACAAGGTGAGTGATTTTTTATTCTTCAACTGGACCAATCAACGTGTTACTTGTGATTGTCTGTTCTTGAAATGGACCGATCAACGTGTTACTTGTGATTGTCTGTTCTTGAAGTGGACCAATCAACGTGCTACTTGTGATTGTCTGTTCTTGAAATGGACCAATCAACGTGCTACTTGTGATTGTCTGTTCTTGAAATGGATCAATCAACGTGCTACTTGTGATTGTCTGTTCTTGAAATGGACCAATCAGCGTGCTACTTGTGATTGTCTGTTCTTGAAATGGACCAATCAACGTGTTACTTGTGATTGTCTGTTCTTGAAATGGACCGATCAACGTGTTACTTATGATTGTCTGTTCTTGAAATTGACCGATCAACGTGTTACTTGTGATTGTCTGTTCTTGAAATGGACCAATCAACGTGCTACTTGTGATTGTCTGTTCTTGAAATGGACCAATCAACGTGCTACTTGTGATTGTCTGTTCTTGAAATGGACCGATCAACGTGTTACTTGTGATTGTCTGTTCTTGAAATGGACCGATCAACGTGTTACTTGTGAATGTCTGTTCTTGAAATGGACCAATCAACGTGTTACTTGTGATTGTCTGTTCTTGAAATAGACCGATCAACGTGTTTCTTGTGATTGTCTGTTCTTGAAATGGACCGATCAACGTGTTACTTTTGATTGTCTGTTCTTGAAATGGACCGATCAACGTGTTACTTGTGATTGTCTGTTCTTTAAATGGACCGATCAACATGTTACTTGTGATTGTCTGTTCTTGAAATGGACCGATCAACGTGTTACTTGTGATTGTCTTGTCTCCAAGTGTACCAAACAACGTGGTTATACTTCGTACGTTTAATCAGACAGTACTACACGAAACCTGACAACATATTTGTTTTAAACAAAGTGTGTATGTTTGGTCCCTTTAAAAAAAAACACCATTAAATTTGTTATTTTCTTATTTGTCTTCTTCGTACACCTTTAGAGGTCAACCTGAACATATTTAGAAGTAGCTGCAGTCAGTTTGATCTTGTTGCCATCTCCACAGAATTTGTCCTCATATGGAGCACTTGTAGACCAAAATAGCTTTATTATTTTGCAAATGTTGGACATTTCTACAACAAATATTCAGTTGTAATGTTACCAGTGTTAAATTCAACAGTATCGTGCATCTCTGTCATCTACTGCCTATAATACATTGCGGTGTTGGACAGGGGTTCTTGAGCTGGAGGAATTAAGGCCGCCTGGCTAGTGGTGTTGCCGCGAACTGTGCAAGTTAGGGTTTTCTTTTGTCTCCAACAGAAATAAAATCCACACCTTACCGAGGATTCGAACCCTGATCTCCCGGAAGAGAACCCGGCTTCTCTCCCATCTCTACTTTATTAAATATATGGTATTTCACTATGTTATTTCACATCTGCGGTGTCTAAAGACTTCTACTTGTTCTCTTCACTAGAGTTGGTAATATGCATCACCTTTCTGCTAGCACCGGTCTCTGTGGCTAAGGGCTTGCGAACGCGGTTTGTGAGCCCGTATACCCGGGTTCGAAACAGGGCGGTGCTGGTTTTTTTCGAAAAAGGTGTAGGAGCCGGTCGTTCAGAAAGCAATGGCAAACTACTGTACGTAAAATTTGCCCATGAATCTCGAACAGCGTAAATGCTGGGGTTGACTGCTACGTCCTGTGAAGGACATGCAACTTAATTTTTTTTCTTTTCTGCTAGCCAGTATGTTCTGATTCCCACTCGGTTTTATGTGTGCTTCTTATGAACCGCTTGTCGGTCTGATACTAACCATATGGTCAACCCAAAGTCTACAAGTCTACAAAGATATGGGTCAGTGCGTTTTAAGGCTTGTAACAGGGACCTTAACTTTTATGTTTTTTTTTTAAAAAACTGTTTATGAACTTTTTGGCCCCAGCTTAGGTTATGTCTATACCAGGCTGATGTAGTCTTCAGCTTTCCTTTGCACATCTGTGGTGTTGTTGTGGTCGTTAGTCCTCACTGCACCTCCTTATTGGACAGATGATGATAACTTTTGGAACGACAAGATTTAATAACATTTTTCTCTTACGTATGTAATGTGTGCGTGTGTGTGTGTGCGTATGTGTGTGTGTGCGTCTGTGTGCGTGCATGGGTGTGTGTGTGTGTGTCTGTCTGTGTGCGTGCATGGGTGCGTTCATGGGTGCGTGTGTATGTGTGTGTGTGTGTCTTGTATCTAAATAATACATATAGATTTCATAGCAGGGCCGTGCGGTAGATTTTCTCAGTATGATGCATGTCTTCGAGATCCCGCCCCTTAATGATGCAAGTCTACGAAATTTCGCCCCTCCTTCACTGTTTATGCCGCCCCCTTACGGTGCCAAATGATGCGGTCGCCTCTCCGTATCATAGCACAACACGGCCCTGATTTTCATTTTTTTTTTCATATCCTATTTGCAGGACATCGCTGTCAACACCAGCATTTTACTGCCGTTGTTGGGACGCATGGGTGTTTCCATGGCACCAGGACCAGGTTTCATACTGGTCAAGACCTACTAACACGCCCTAGTCGTGCGTCCTGGGCAACAGGTCCCTTCGGGGTCCTGGCTAACGTAGTAGGATCGCCGATTCTTCCGAAGTCGGAGAGTATCTGCCTGCACGGCGAGGAACCACCATTCTGCACACCAATAAGCCAGACATGGGACAACGGATACTCACGCAAACCTCAGTCCGGTATGACATCACACTGATGTTGGACAACAGAATGTCTTCATCCGACATACAGGACATCACTCTGGAGCTCACAGCAAGCAAGCAAGCACTGCCGTTGTTGATGTCTTGGCAAATTCAGAAAGCAATGGCAAACCACTGAGCGTAATCATGCCAAGAAATCAACAATCAGCTGAAAGATGCTGATGTTGACAGCGAGTTCCTGTAAAGGTTATGCGGAAAAAAAGTTTGCCTTTGCTTTCTGAACGACCGGCTCCCATACCAACACGTTAAGACCCAGCGCGACGCGGTATGCTGCGAAATCGGTCGCAGCTTTGTTTCGAACGCAGCTAAGCCGGCTCACGAATCGCGTCCGCAAACCCTTGGCCACGGAGACCGGCGGTTTTCATTTACCCAAACATAATAACACACCAATTTGAACTCGGCACTTACAGTTGGCCTGAGCCAGAAGTACGCTTTCAGAAACTCCCCAAGCCATCGGTACAAGGAAGATGTACAACACGTCATCAGACGTAGGCGACCACATGAACAGGATAATGAACAGTACCATCTGTACAACCATGGACAGTGTCAGCAGGAGGAAGCGACCTGCAACCTTAGCCAGACGGCTGACGATGAATACAAATATCGGAGTTGTCGCCCCATAGGAAGCCATAACGTAGCCTACCATGTGAATACCAATGGGGCAGGCGATGTACGACTGTGGGAATAATGGTGAAAAGATTAATTACATTTGTGATTTAAAACGCCAGTTACATTAGTGACAAAATAACAATTATATTAGTGGCAACAGTATTAATTACATTTGTGAGCATACCGGTGGTGGATTTGAATTATGTTATTTTCCCGTAGCGAATTTGAATAACGAAGACACAAACAATAGATTACCCGGTTTATTGCCTGGCGTATTTCGCCGCATCTTGTCAGGTACATACTGCTTAAATCACACAAAATAAAGTAAAGTAACTAGATAAAACCTTCAAGCTGAAATATACACATCTGTGCAAAGTAACTTTAATTGTCTACCACGGTAATTTTAAACTGACAATCATGTCTCTCTGTTTGCACAAAACTTGCCTATATAGATTAATCGTGATGGCTTCTGCGAACTTTAACAAGCGACTATTTTTAACAACACAATATTTACCGATTCAAATGCAGGTGCCAGTCTACCCACATCGGCAGAACAGAGAGGCAATTAAACAAAAGGGTGGTTGAACACATATCCATTTGGATTGACAAGCGTACTACACAAAGGCGATGGGTATCTAGACAAGCCACACACCACAAACCTCCTACGTCATCGATTGCACGACATGTTTATTTTTTTTTTCTTTCGGAAACCGGTCACGCTAGTTGTTTAACACATAAAATAGTCATTTGTTAAAGTTCGCAGAAGTCACCATGATTAATCTACATAGGCCAGTTTTGTGCAAATAAAAAGACATGATAGTCAGTTTAAAACTACCGTGGTAGACAAATGAAATTACTGTGCGAAGATGAGTATATTTCAGCTGGACGGATTTATCTAGTTACTTTACTTTATGTTGTGTGATCTCCGCAGTTTGTATCTGACGAGATGCAGCGAAATATGCCAGACAATAAATCGTGCAATCTATTGTTTTTGTCTTTGTTATTCAAATTATATTAATCTTTTTAGGTTAACTTGTAAACAAATACTTTCTGTGAAAATCACAAAACACACACCATAAACGATCATATCGAAGAAAACGTTAAACGTTAATAGCATATCCTCTACAGGACGTAGCAGTCAACCCCAGCATTTTTTGGCTGTTTGTGATTCCAGGGAAAGTTTACGTTCAGTAGTGAGCCATTGCTTTCTGAACGATTGGCACTCATACCATTGTATGGAAATCGATCCAAGGCGGTCTGCCCACATCTGTGGCTCGAACGCGGTGTGCGGGATTGCGAATTGCTTTCGTAACCCCTTCACCACAGAGCCGGCTCAAAGAAAAAGATGACACCAACATGCGACTTAACAATAGAAAGGTCAATGCTTAACATAGTTGATACATTTAAACACCAAGGGCCAATTATAACATCAGATGGACGATGCAGTACATAGTTTAAGAGGGCAATAGGTCTAGCAAAATCAATACAGATTTAAGGCATCCCATTTTCACCACCATGCGTTATTATATGTGTCTTCTTTTGGCTAATTGCTAAATGAAATTTATCTATCTATCCATCCCCCTTCCCCTCCCGACTGCCTGCTTACCTACCTTCCTACCTGTCTGTCAGTTTGTCCGTCCATCCATTTTTGTATCTGTCTGTCGGTTTATATGTCTAATACCTGCCTGCCTTCTTTACAACCTACCTACCCACATACCAACCTACGTATCTGCCTACCTACATATTTTGCCTACCTATCTATCTGCCCGCCTGCCTTTCTTTTCATCTGGTCACCCCCCCCCCCCCCCACTTTCCTCCCTATTTGTACATACACATGTCTGTCTGCTCACCTGTTCATCCACCAACTTTCTAACCTATCCATCTACCTACCTGCACACCCACCTGTCTGTCTGCTCACCAGTCCTTCCACCAAATTTCCGACCAATCCATCTGCCTACCTGCACACCCACCTGTCTACCTGCACACCCTCTACCTACCTGCACACCCACCTTTCTGTCTGTTTATTTATCCACCCACCAACGTTCCAACCCATCCATCTACCTACCTGCACACCCACCTACCTGTCTGCCTGTGTTACACTCTAGGAAAACCCAACGAAACCTACCTTGGTATACGCTGACAGCAGGAAGGCCTGCTCAATGGCTGTGAACAAGATGAAAGGAGCCAGCAGGATCATGTTGGTGGACAGGAGAACATTGAAGCAGGACGTGGCCGACTTGTGCACACTCACGCGCTCGATCCACTCACTGCGGGGCAGCGGGGACAGCAGGAAGACAACCATGAAGAGGCCCAGCAGTGTACAAGACATGAAAATGCCCAAAACGATGTCAAGCACCCACTCTTCTGGGTCTTCAATCTGAAAACACATAAACGCGTTGAAATGAATCAGTATAGCATTCTTTCTTGAGTCGTTGAATTGTATTGATTAATACACAGGTTTATCAACACAGATAGCATCCATACACTTCAACAGTTGCTGAGAGAGACAGAACATGCGTAATACGTATCCCTAGTGCAATGATCAAGATTACAGTAAATCAATCAATAAATTAACCAGTTGATCAGTCAATCAATCAACCAACCAATCAATCAATCAGCGAATACGACAATCAATCAGTCAGATATTGACAAATCTAAAAGTCGATCAATTAATCAGGTAATTATTCAATATGTGAATCAATCAATTGATCAATAATCTGAACTAGACAACCATTGTAAGGTCAACATACAGTGGATATCGTCTCATTGTGGAGTGTCCAGAAACGAGACAGCATATCAGTTGGCTAAGAAAAAGTGCGGCAGAAGAGCAATCACATTTAACAGTCATATACAACCAAAAGAAAAGAATAATAAAATAAATCAGAAAGATACCAAAGCCCACTCAAGACGGTTATCATATTATGGACAGATTAGAACCAATAAATTCACGTACACTTAGTTTAGTTTATTTTAGTTTAGTCGACGGATCAACATCACGGCCCACGGGTGTATCCCATAAGTGCTCCGTTCTACTCCTGACTCAAGCCTGAGTCCGGAGAATCTCAGCTCAGTGCACGAACGCCGTAGCACCGGCGAGGATCCTGAAATACTTTGGGTAGATTTTTAACTGGAAATTTTGCCCGGGCAGCACCGTTAGGCTACTCTTTTTCGATGTCCAACTGCCAAGGGATTTTTTACGTGAGCAACAATACACACGGGCATCCGATCTCACTAGCCAGAAATCAGGGTAAATTTAGTTACTAGAAGTCCACGTGAAAAAATCCCGGCCATCACCGGGTCTTGAACCCGGGACCTCCAGCACTCGAGGCGGACACCATACCTCGAGACCACCCAGTTGTACTGAGTGTACAACCCGAGACCACTCAGTTGTACTGAACGCTGTACTGCAGCTTGCCGTCTTGACAGACGATAGTTTGTTATAGTGTGCTTCAAAAATGGCATAATAACTTCAACCAGGCCACGGACGGAGTTATACCTCTCCATAGCACAAAGCCAGGGCTGAATTGTAGAGACCATGTGTTACCCATGCAGCATGATCTTTCTCTCTCTCTCTCTCTCTCTCTCTCTCTCTCTCTCTCTCTCTCTCTCTCTCTCTCTCTCTCTCTTTCTCTCTCTCTCTCTCTCTCTCTCTCTCTCTCTCTCTCTCTCTCTCTCTCTCTCTCTCTCTCTCGGCCTGCCTAGTTTACTCCAGAGGAAAGGTAACTCCAATAAATTTGGACTAAGACAGGCTGAAGAAGCTGCCGGATCAGCAAAGCAATGCTCTAGCAGTCGGCCCGTCGAAGCTTCGATTCTAAACCATTGCCGACCAAGGCTTAGGGCCTGGTCTGCCCTGTCATGAAATTTAGTCACGGTTTGGTGTAACAACTGGTATAACATGAATGGAGATAACCCATATACCCAATAGGCTTGGTGGTGTCAACATGAATCCTTGCTTTCTTTACCTCATTGTTCAAATCCTGTACTCAAAGTCGGAGCAGAATGGCATTTGTCACAACACCTCATGTAATTTTATAGATTTAAAGTTTGAGCAACTCACACTGCAACGACAGTATCTGTTGTAGGGGTTACATTTTAACTTTACGCTTCATGTTTTTCCCGTCTTTTCTATTCTACCCTTGAATGTTGACTTACTCCATAATGTTATCTACATTAGTACTTTTAACACTGACACACAGGCAATGACGCAGCTAACACGGGGCAGGCGTTATCTGTGTGTGTATCGCGATATCAACCATCAACAAAGCTTATCTGCCTAGATACGAAACATGCATACATTCGTGCACTGCTGTTTCAAAAGGACTTGTTTAACATTCTCTCTGACTTATTTGTCAAGGGGAAGTAAATCACGCTTTCACTGATATGGGTGTCTGTAATGTATCTAGTTTGGGAATGTAAAACATAATTTGCGTATTATCTCCCCTGTATTGTATTCAATATTACCAATTTGACAAGAGTGCACACATTGAACAAGAAAGATAAAAAGTGAAACACGTTTTAGGCCAAAGACCTAGAGACCTTTTGCACTTTCCTGTTTGGTTTTTGTTTGCTGATGAAGGCTTGCTGTCGTAACATCTTTCGTTTTGTGTGTGACTTTCTGACCGTTGTAATGCAATAATACACTTTCCTAGAACATTACATGTTTTACATTACATTACATTGCATTATTAGTTGCATATCCTTTACAGGACGTCTCAGTCAACACCAGCATTTTATGTTAATGCTGTTGTGATCTCTTGGCAAGTTTACGTTCAGTATTTTGCCATTGCTTTCTGAACAAACCGGCACCCATACAATTTCGTAAAAAACCAACGCAAGGCGGTCTGCAGCCAAATCGCCCGCAGCTGTGTTTCGAACGTGGGTATACGGGATTACGAACTGTGTATGTAATTCCTTCGCCGTGCAGCCGAATACATTACATTACAATGATTATATTATTGATTTTATCAGATTCTACTGATTCAGTGCACAATAGTATTATTGTTAAGTATGTCTTTCTTCTTCTTCTTCTTCTTCTTCTTCTTCTTCTTCTTCTTCTTCTTCTTCTTCTTCTTCTTCTTCTTCTTCTTCTTCTTCTTCTTCTTCTTCTTCTTCTTCTTCTTTTCGTTGTTCTTCTTCTTCATAGCCGTCGTCCCTCTTCTTCCTCCTCCTCTTCTTTCTCCTCCTCTTCTTCCCCCTTCATCGGCATATTTAGCTCATTTGAAACATGACATACTCACTAGGATGAATTGTCATTCAAGAAAGAGACATGAAAAATCGTTAAAACCTCTGCTAGAGATTCTTTCTATAGTATTTTCTATTATGTAATGTTGCAGCATGCATCACAGTAATGTCTAGACCACAAGCTAATGGGAACGTGCCAATGACAGACCTGCCTCTCTGATTATCATTAACTGAGCATAATTAACCATCATTCTATATTTTTGTTATTACTCTATGATTCTTAAACTACTGAACGTAAACTTGCCAAGACATCACAAACAGCCAAACATGCTGGGGTTGACTGCGAAGTCCTGTAAAGAATGTGCAACTAACTATGGATATGAGCGTGTCCACATTTCTTTAAAGAGTGTGTTTGTTTTTTTTTTTTTTTTTTTCTCTAGCAGTGAGTACTTCCAAATGTGCTCGTACGTAGTCCCACACGCGGCATATCTATACATTTATTGTCCATCCATCCATCATGTGCCATGCCGGTAAGCGTGGGCGGTCATGTTCTGCTATCTCACTCGATCACCAGAGTCGTGGATCAGCTCCGTGTTTCTGTCTCGACCATGCCACAAGGCCAAGCCATCCAGGTACTTGCTTCTAGGTCTTCCCCTTGGTCTGTTCCCCTCGATCTTACCAGTTGTCACCAAGTTCTCCAATCCATTTCTTCTCATAACATGCCCAAAAAATTTTGACTGTCTACGTCTAATTTCTCTAATCAATTTACGATCTTCATTTGTTTCTTGAAGGACTTGTTCATTGGTCTTTCTGGCTGTCCATGGTATTCTTTGCATTTTCCTCAGAAACCACATCTCTACAGCCATCAGATGTTTTTCAGCCTGACTGCTCATTGTCCACGCTTCACATCCATATAAAAGTACAGGTTCAATGTAGCATCTCAACACTCTTTTTCTCGTTTCACATCTTTTTATTGGTCAATATGTTTTTCATCTTGCTAAAGGTTACTTTTGCCATGGCGATTCTTGTTCTAATCTCTTCAAGGCATCTCCCATCAGATGTTATTACTGTTCCGAGATAATTGTACCTGCTCACTTGTTGAAGAATATTCCCATTTACTTGTATATTACATTGTGGTATTTCGTCCTTCCTAGTGACGACCATAATCTGTGTCTTTTTACAATTTAATTCTAACCCTAGTTGTTCACTGTGTGTAACAATCGCATCTACTAAATTTTGCAGGTCCTGTTCATTGTCTGCAATCAAGACTGTATCATCTGCATATCTAATGTTATTGATGCATCGTCCCCCAATGTTGATTCCTTCCATATCTTCAATATTTCTGAAAATACTTTCACTGTACAGGGAAAACAGATCTGGAGACATTACACATCCCTGTCTCACACCCCTTTTAATAGGCTGATATTGGCTTACTTCATTATCAACTCTTATGGCAGCTTGTTGTTTCCAATATATGTTTTTTACAAGTCTAAGATCTTTTCCATCAATTTGTAGATCTTCAAGCATCCTTATCATGTTGACATGTCTCACTTTATCAAAAGCCTTTGTGTAGTGTCAGCCTGCCGTATTTGTTTCACCCTGTATCTTTGCACATGGATTGATCTCTTTGCCTGTCTATTTGTCTGGTTGCTCGTTTGTCCTGCTGTTTATCAAGGGACCAATCGGTTTAGCCGGGCTTTCTGCTTTAGCACACTGACCACACGTGCTGTCACCACTTCACAATAACTGAACTTACTGCAGTAGCATTCTGACTAGACGGGTAATCATCATTTCACAATATCTGAACTTACTGCTGTAGCATTCTGACTAGACGGGTAATCATCATTTCACAATATCTGAACTTACTGCTGTAGCATTCTGACTAGACAGACAATCAATATTTCACAATATCTGAACTTACTGCTGTAGCATTCTGACTAGAAGGGTAATCATCATTTCACAATATCTGAACTTACTGCTGTAGCATTCTGACTAGACAGACAATCAATATTTCACAATATCTGAACTTACTGCTGTAGCATTCTGACTAGATGGGTAATCAATATTTCACAATATCTGAACTAACTGCTGTAGCATTCTGACTTGACGGACAATCAATATTTCACAATATCTGAACTTACTGCTGTAGCATTCTGACTAGACGGGTAATCATTATTTCACAATATCTGAACTTACTGCTGTAGCATTCTGACTAGACGGACAATCAATACTTCACAATATCTGAACTTACTGCTGTAGCATTCTGACTAGACGGACAATCAATATTTCACAATATCTGAACTTACTGCTCTAGCATTCTGACTAGGCGAACAATCAATATTTCACAATATCTGAACTTACTGCTGTAGCATTCTGACTAGATGGACAATCAATATTCCACAATATCTGAACTTACTGCTGTAGCATTCTGACTAGACGGGCAATCATCATTTCACAATATCTGAACTTACTGCTGTAGCATTCTGACTAGGCGAAGAATCAATATTTCACAATATCTGAACTTACTGCTGTAGCATTCTGACGAGACTGACAATCATTATTTCACAATATCTGAACTTACTGCTGTAGCATTCTGACTAGACGGACAATCATCACTTCCGCAGTATTTGAATTCGTCGTTAACATCGGTGCTGTTATCAATGCCATCTTTAATAACAGTGCTGGTGACGAGATTGCCCAGGATCTGGGACGTGGCGAACACAGCGAAGAAGAAGCCATTGAATCGACTGAGAATGGAGTACGGCGAGGCTGATGACGATTTGGAGAATGAGAAAGCACTGGCGGATATGTACAGAGCCTGCACGGAAGAAAAACAAATGTTTTAGTTACAACTTTGATTGCAGTAACACCCCTCCACGCCCGTCCCCAAATATAATCAGTAGATCGGGCAGAATAGGGCAAGCAAAAGCTGCATTTCAGAAAATGGAGTGTATCTTATGCAATAAGTCACTATCATTGACTATAAGAGAGTGCTGAAGTGCTATATAGAACCTGTTTTTCTGTATGGCAGTGAATCTTGGAATGTAAATGAACAAATTAGAAAGAAATTAGAAGCAACAGGGATGCGGTTCCTGCGGCGAATGTTGCGAATTTCTTGAACTGCCAGAGTAACTAACAACGATTGCCTGAAAGAGGCCAATGAAACTAGAACATTATATACAACAATAAGAAAGAGACAAACAGTTTTCTTTGGTCATGAAATGAGAACAGAGGCATTGGAGAACATCGTGACGACTGGAAAGATCGAGAGGGAGATATGCAGAGGCCGATCAAGAGAAATGATGCTGGATGCAATGAGACGGTGGCATGGAGGAATATCAACAGCAGAGTTGATCCAGAACACCAAAAGACCGAGATATGTGGAGAGACACGAACGCTTACGCCAGCTGGCAGGGCACTTGATGATGCTGACGATGATGAGATCGTGTAGCTTGTCGTCCCTGGGGGAAAGTGGAGTCAACAAGCACACTTTTAAAATCCTTCTTATACTTTGGAACTATTGTCAGACCTTTGTCTACACTCCCCCCGTTATGTCTTCTACTCACTATCTCTCTCTATCTCTCTCTCTCTTTTATTCCTTCATCACATACCCCGAAAACAGTTTCCTCAAACAATTAATAGCATATTTAATGCTGAAAACTATGTCAGGTGTATGTATTGAATGTGTATATGTAATTTGTGGTGTAGTCTATTGTGTAGGTGAGATAAGATTGACAGTCCAAGATTCATCTCACAGTGCTCATCACATAACGGCATATATTGTCACCACAGCACAGAACTTGTTTACTCTCACCCAGTATAGTGTCTCTCAGACTGATGATGATGATGTCTTCACAATATCCTTGACAACGTTAGAATTAAACAGTTAGTTCACCACTGCGTGTTTTAGTAGATAATGTCTTTCCTTGTGAACTATCCAATCACATGAACCACATGATATTCCAGGTAATGTTTATACCTCCGATATCATCGAATGACTTATCGTCTCTATATGGATACATAATTCCAACAAACACTGTCTATAGAATATCACTGATTCACGGTGTTCGTCTTATTCGTTACTGTTCTGTTTATCCAATAATAAATTCTGGCCTTATAGCCTCTTCATTTAAAGATAGTTCAGGTGCACAATATTGAGCTTCCGATCTATGTTTAGTTGCACTTTATTCTGCTGTAAGTCTCTTAGCCAGAATGCCTTATAGGTATCCGTTAATACTAGAACTGGCTGACCTGTATGTCTGACATCCGACTTCAATCTGGCCGATATTTATTACTTTACCAGATTAGAGTCCATTCTTTCTTTTCAGGAGTGTTGCTATTGCTTTGTTCATGGGAACCTGTCGAAAAGACAATATCAGGTGCTATCAACCTAACTCAAACTCATTAGAAGTGAGAGTAGGCTTATGGCCGTTATCAGTTTTACTTCTATAGATTCAGAGAACTGACCTCTGACATAAGACATTAGAGTTATAACCATAACCTAAGACTAGGTAAAAAATTAAATATCATAAAAGAGCTCAGAAATCCCAGTAACCATCTATACTAGAATCTCGTATCATACTTATCCTATATTATCATAGTACTTATTCTATCGAGTGCACTGGTACTTTACACAATCCACTCCGTTACTTCTCAGCTAAATTCGGCCGACGCCCATTATTACGGTCTCACACTCAAATATACTATGTTAGATTTATACTCCACACCACAACTACCTTATAATTATCCTCGGCTGAATCGGGAATACTAATTGCACAATAAATACAAAATGCTCGTCAGTATTATCCGACTTGAAACATTGTAACTCCCTTTTCATAATCACTCAAGAATAAACCACCACTTCTCGTGGAAACCAAATAGCACACTAAATTCCACTAGAATATCCAGCCTATTAATACTCTGGCTCTGTACGTCTATATGGGCTTATTCCACCAATTTCCCCCTGTCCTCTTCATCTGTTTCTCAATAACAACCGAATTGTTCTTTTGATGCCTGGTCATTTCGGGACATCAATGATTATCTACTCGTTTTCTCCGACCACAGATATTCTTCTCCGTTATCACAAAAGACCGTGATACGGCGTGATCGCGAATCTCCGTTTCTCACTTCAAAGGTTTCTTGAAATAGCTTTATCGCGATACATCGGTGTTCAAAGTGTTGGACCTCGTCGTATTCCGTTGTCCGTTAGATCCCGTAGACTTCGCTCCCGTCTTAAATTATTCCGATTGTTCAATCAAGGCTCTCTCAACAGACAAAATGCCGCGGCTGAGGACGCCGTTCGTTGTTCTAATAACATTTTGGATCGTTGACCTCTAGTATCGTGACAGATCGGATGCCCAGCCTTTTCGGATAAGTTTGAAAAATTAACCCGTGTGCATCACGCCCACTTTAAACGCCAATCGGCAGTTGGAAACATACAAGAGCCGGACATATAGGACGATTTCAACCCTAGATTTCACATTAGAAAACTAATGACATATGTGTGCGACTATGTTGTAAAGATGTATGGGTCAACGCAGTGTTGCCGAGTTCCTGCGCTGTGGTGACGTCAGCATTGTGTGGGCTATGAGAGAAGATTGAGCACTTGTGGGGGTTTCTATGTGCAGTGGAAGTGGTCCTTTACAGATCAAACATAACCATGGTTAGTGAGTATCCGTGCTGTATGTAACAACCATTGCTCACGAAATACAGATAAAGCAACAAAGCCGACTGTAATAATAATTACATTAAAAAATAGTACTATAGTAAACGTAACAGTGCTATAATAAACGCAAAAATCCTATAGTAAACGCTGTTGAGTATGAGCGTTAATCTGTTTTACAATGCACCGAAAGAATTCCTCTTGATAGCTCTTGACATCGACGGTTTAACTCATTGTCTTCTTCTCTATGCGAAACTCTTTGAACTAGCGGAAAGCTGTGTACTAGTTTCAGGCGAGATAATGTAAACTCATCATATGAGATTATTACAACAGACATTCTACGTTGGCAGCAGGAAAACGGCTAAGATTTAATCATACGGGCAAAGAAGACATGACAATGTTGGCCATAGACACAGCAACCCTGTGTCCTGTTATTTTCCCGAGAGGAAGTTGGAATCAACAAGCACATCTTCAAACTTAGTATCTGTTGGGATTATTGACTGACTTTGGTCTACACTCCTCCCTTCTGGCTTCCTTTCCATATATCTATTTCTTTCACTCTCTCTGTTATTCCCTCAACACATACTCCGACAACAGTTCCTTTCAACGATAAACAAAAGATTTATTAATAAAAACGATGTCTGGTGTATATATGGATTTTGTAAGCGTAGTTGATAGTGTATTCTATTGTTGGTGCTAGAAAGAACTCTGAATGTCTATCAGCGGTGTTGCTTCTCGCCCATTCATTCTTCAAGATCACAGGACAGCACATCAAACAGGACAGAGCTCACCCTGGATGATCCGTATGCTTGAATCTGATGGTAAATCCGTTATTGAATGAAACAAAACTGTTCACCACTGATTCACTGTACCGTAATAAAAGTCCCGTAAGTTTATGACTGCGCCCGAGTCTGTTTCATGACGGTAAGTATCCAACATCGAAAAAACACCACATCGTCACAGTTCTTCCTATTGTCTTTTATTACTAGCAATGTTTTTACTTGTCTATTCTTTCTTCCCTATGCATACAAGACGTATGTAGTTGTAAGTATCCCTGCTTGCCACAGGTTAACATCTTTTCCTTTTAAGTGTTTTAGTGGTATATTCGTTTGAGCATACAGTGTTCTGTATTTGACTTTACTTTATCCCTTCTTCATCTTAAAACATGTCTATGTTCTTTTTGGTTCTAAGTAAGTACTTTATTTGTTCAAGTGTAGTACTCTTCATCTCTTCTCTGATTTCACTAGGAGATTGGAACCTGTGGAGAAGTATAACAGATCCAGTGATAAGCGTCCGCCCCTTACTACTACCTATGCAAGTGTCCTTCTCCAGCCATAATGACAAGGCTTCCGAAGTAAACACCCGCATAAGACATATGAATTCACCAAAGTCTAAACTATCCACTAATAGAAAGCAATGGTAAATGCTATTCACACACATCTATATTCCTATGCTAAAACTATACTCTAATATATTAATACCTTATAATTATCTTTGTCTGAATTGGGGGTACTAATGCACAATAGATACACAAACGTTCTTCCGAACGCCGCACCACCCTTTTCATACTCCCTTGGAAATCAAGAATCACACTAACTTCCACAAAGAAGTTGCCACTCTTTATAGGTCATGTTTGCCGCATAGTCCTTGACCTTGCTTGACACCTCAAGTCAATACTTCATTATCCCCGTTAGTGGAAAATTACTGATCTGAAACTTTTCCGTTATTTTATAAACCCTCATTGTTTTGTTCCTTCCCTCTGAGTCATATATAGACCGCAATATGCTGTGGAAATTTTCCTCAATAACCCATCTCTCCCCCTCCTTCTCAGCCCCAACTCTCTCTCCACACACACCTGACACGATCTGGGTTTTTCAATCCTGTCTAATAGTGCTGTCTGCCTTTGTCGCAAACCTATTTGTCCACGCGAAGGTTACCTGTGCTGTCGGTGGGCACTTCCGTGTCTTGACCTATAAACACATGCGCCTGGTCACTCAACCCGACATTTCGTGATGTTTTTAACCCGTGAATTAACCTCGTCATCCTACACTCTCATTGACCTGTGCCGCTGTAATTTCTACGTTAACACTTCAACCCGTTAACATTAGAGGTCATTGACTCCGTTCACACCGTTGTTGGTTATCCTTACTGTTTTGTTTGTTAACCCTTCTCCTACCTGGTTAGTCGGTGTATAAAGTCGTCTATCTGGGAATCATTAACTCTCAGTATTCCACGACATAGGCCCCCTCTTAAGAGATTAGACCGCGTCGAATCTTTCTCACTGTAGGTTTGATTCCCATGATCCACAACCCTAGTCTTCTTCCTCCGGAGCTGGATGTCTGGATAAGAAATCTGCTCCTACATTCTCCTTACCAAGGATGTATTCCACTGTGAAGTCCAGTTGCAGCAACAACGTCCATCACATCCACCGTGCGTTGAGCTTCTGCGAAGTAGCTATGACCATCACGTGTTGATGATATGATTGGATCCTCACATGGCTCACCTCATTATCCAGTAGGCGCTCTAATTGACACCCTACTATACTACTCACTGACTGAAACTAGTGTTGGCTCCTCGCTCCTGTACGTCCGGTCGACCTACTTTCGACTTGCGTCAGCGACGGCTCACAATACAGACGGATTGTCCCATCCTGATTGTAACACTGCTTCCATGTCCTCTTGGTTTCCCCCGGCTTTGCCTCTGGGGATGTTCCACCTCGTCCTCGATGGACCGAGTCGTCTTTCCCAAATCTCCTGGACTTTTGCTTCCAGGACCATCTTGGGCGATATTGTATCTGGTCAGCCAATCTTCGGTTGGGGTCCTGGGTAATTCTCGCTTTTCCCGACGTTACCCACCCCTTCTGAACTTGGTTACCGGTGAAACTTTCACTCTTGTCCTTTCCCTGACTTGTGATTTCCCTCCTCCTGTCGTTGGGTAAATCTGACCTATCACGTACTGTCCCATAGGCCCTCCTATGTTGTACTGGCGATCTCTGGTCTTCGTCTGGACTGGTAACCTTTGTCCCAATGGCTGCCATCACCATAAAGTGCGAAGCTTTGCTCCCGGATCTCTCTTCATATTTCCTAATGAGATGTCTAGGGAGATTTTTCTTCTCTTCCCCGATCCGTATTTTGTAGATGTTCTTGGACACCACCTTTTCCACAGGATAAGGTCCTTTCCATCCTACTTGGAGTATATTGGTCTCTGCTGGACTCCACACTTCCACTTTGTCTTCCACTTTAAGAGCTAGTTTCCTCTTAATTCGCTTGTTGGGTGGTGCTTTCTGGCACTCCGAACAAGACTTCAACCACCGGCGTACATCTCCGGTCATTCCTGGCCAGCAATAATGGCCAGAAATTTGCTGCAAGGTCTCTCTGACACCCATATGTCGATTCTCGCCTATGATGTGTCCACTCTGAAGAATGTGAGGACGGTGGGTCTCTGGAACCACCCACTGCTCGTGCAGGTTATCTCCCCTCCCAGCTCTCCGATAGAGTAGTTGATTCTTCAGAAAGTACTGTCCCCGTTCTGGTGGCTCAGCACTTCTTTGCAGCTTCCTGTAGCAAGGACTGCAACGTAGTATCCTTCCTCTGGGCAGTATGCAATTCTCCTATCCCTGAGTTGTCGCATAGTGTCTCTGCCTCTTTTTCCTTCCCTTGAGATCCACTGACTACTGTTCCCTTGTGGGTTGGCTGTTTGGGCATTCCCAAAAAGACATATTTCGTACCAATGATCATGGGAAATAAGGAGTCAGATAATACAGCAGCTGGAATAATGCCCGTGACGTACCTGGATTTAATCTCCACCTTGGCGATTGGCAGCGTCATGGTAACAGCACTCCTCATTGCCGGCTGTATCTCTATGGTCTCCCCTGTAAGTTGGTCTGGGCTTACCAAGCTGGCGTCCACCACCGCTTCCCCATCCAAACCGGTATCGTAGAGACAAGCAACCTGTTGGCCATTTACTTCAATCAGTTCAACCACAGGTGGTCTCTCTTGGTCCTGAGTGTCTTTCATCTCCTTGACCGTTTCCTTGCCTTCCTCTTTTAATTCCTCGAGGTTGGTTATGCAATTGGCGTCGTTTGCCTTGCATCTGCAGTCCACAGTATTATGTGTTGTCGACTGGCAGTGTGTGCACCATGTTCCCTTCCTAGGTTTCCGTGTGTCCTTTTTGTTCCTTTCTCCTTCGCCGACCTCAGCCTTGTCTGTGATCACCGATGTAGGAATCACTTTGCATGCTGCGAAGTAAGAACTTTTAGGTTTCGATCTGCAGTCCTTCGTGTTATGAGATGGTACTTGCAGAATGAACACCACCTCTCAGACCACTGTCGTTTCGCTGGAGAATTCGAGGTGCTCTGGTTTCCTACCTTCACCTTCTCTGAACTCTCCTCTGTGTGCTTTATATAAGGTTCCACTTTTTCTCCTTCCCAGTTTTTAGGTTTCTTTTTCTCTTGTTTCTCCTGACCTTTGGTTTGAATACTTAGTTCCGCAGCTTCACCATGTACTTCCACGAACCTTTCCGCCAGCTTAGTCACAACATCAATCCGTTCCGCCCCTTGTTCTCCCAAGAAGGTTCTGAGAGGTTTCGACATTTGCTTTCGCATCTGGTCGACCACCATCATCTCTTCGAGACTCTCATAATCCCTCTTGAATTCTGCCAAGTCCATCCATTTCTGGAGATAGGATTTAAGCCTTAAGACTGTAGGCGGCGAATAGCTCTCCCGGCTCTCGTCTAGACGATCTAAACTTCTTCCTATACGTTTGTGCTGTGATGTCAAAATGCTTCATCAAAGCGGCTTTTAATTCCTCGTAATTATTTTCCTGTCCTGGTGGTAAGCGTGTGTACACCTCAAATCCCGAACCTATTAATCCCTGGGATAATTTAAGAGCCCATCTGCTCCTATCCAGCCCCATAGCGACTGACATTGCTTCAAAGCGAGATGCGTACTGGTCAAAGCGTTCCTTAGACTGATCGTAGACAGCTAAGGGAAACTTCATGGCATGGTAACCATGTCCACTCATGTGGGTTGCACCAGGTGACGAAGAACTTCCTTCCACTCCATCTATTTCTCCCTTAGTTTGTGTCTTGAGTTCTAGCTCTTTCATGCGGTATTCATGTTCTCTGATCTTTGTGGCTTCTTCTGCCTCCAACTGGGCCTTACGATCTTCCCTTTCTGCTTGACGAAATTCTCGCTCTCTTTCCTGTATGTAATCAGTTAAGTCTGAACCAGCCAAACCAATTTCCTCTCCGTTTGCCCTCAGTTCGGCGGTAGTTATTTTGGGAGTGGTCATAGTTAAAGCAGGTAAGTCCGCACGTTGAGTAAAGACACCTCAAGGCAGTAAAGAAGTACTCACTATAAAATTATATTCTACCTAGAACCTATATCATTTATCTATGTCTATTAAATATTATTAATCTACAACCCCACACAGTACATCACAACCACTCTCTCATCCACAAGAGGAGATATAGGATAAAGACTTATGTAGACGTGTGACCGTGTGACTAGGTATGTAATGTGTCTTACCACCTATCCACATTCACTCTGTCTGGAACTTTCTCACTGTAAAGTCACCAGCATTAATGAAATGTTTCTACCATAAATGTAATGGCACCATATATCCAATGGACGTCCTTCCATTAAAAGTCATCAATATATACTTATATTTATTCCAATCAGTATGTCCCAACATGCAGGTACTCCGCTATGCCTGTGCCAATATGCAGGTACCCCTCTATGCATATGCCCTGTTATGCCTTCAGGTCATATGGGTATTATGTATGTACCCCGCTCGCTCCACCAATTATGTCCTGTTATTTTCCCGAGAGGAAGTTGGAATCAACAAGCACATCTTCAAACTTATTATCTGTTGGGATTATTGACTGACTTTGGTCTACACTCCTCCCTTCTGTCTTCCTTTCCATATATCTATTTCTTTCACTCTCTCTGTTATTCCCTCAACACATACTCCGACAACAGTTCCTTTCAACGATAAACAAAAGATTTATTAATAAAAACGATGTCTGGTGTATATATGGATTTTGTAAGCGTAGTTGATAGTGTATTCTATTGTTGGTGCTAGAAAGAACTCTGAATGTCTATCAGCGGTGTTGCTTCTCGCCCATTCATTCTTCAAGATCACAGGACAGCACATCAAACAGGACAGAGCTCACCCTGGATGATCCGTATGCTTGAATCTGATGGTAAATCCGTTATTGAATGAAACAAAACTGTTCACCACTGATTCACTGTACCGTAATAAAAGTCCCGTAAGTTTATGACTGCGCCCGAGTCTGTTTCATGACGGTAAGTATCCAACATCGAAAAAACACCACATCGTCACAGTTCTTCCTATTGTCTTTTATTACTAGCAATGTTTTTACTTGTCTATTCTTTCTTCCCTATGCATACAAGACGTATGTAGTTGTAAGTATCCCTGCTTGCCACAGGTTAACATCTTTTCCTTTTAAGTGTTTTAGTGGTATATTCGTTTGAGCATACAGTGTTCTGTATTTGACTTTACTTTATCCCTTCTTCATCTTAAAACATGTCTATGTTCTTTTTGGTTCTAAGTAAGTACTTTATTTGTTCAAGTGTAGTACTCTTCATCTCTTCTCTGATTTCACTAGGAGATTGGAACCTGTGGAGAAGTATAACAGATCCAGTGATAAGCGTCCGCCCCTTACTACTACCTATGCAAGTGTCCTTCTCCAGCCATAATGACAAGGCTTCCGAAGTAAACAACCGCATAAGACATATGAATTCACCAAAGTCTAAACTATCCACTAATAGAAAGCAATGGTAAATGCTATTCACACACATCTATATTCCTATGCTAAAACTATACTCTAATATATTAATACCTTATAATTATCTTTGTCTGAATTGGGGGTACTAATGCACAATAGATACACAAACGTTCTTCCGAACGCCGCACCACCCTTTTCATACTCCCTTGGAAATCAAGAATCACACTAACTTCCACAAAGAAGTTGCCACTCTTTATATGTCATGTTTGCCGCATAGTCCTTGACCTTGCTTGACACCTCAAGTCAATACTTCATTATCCCCGTTAGTGGAAAATTACTGATCTGAAACTTTTCCGTTATTTTATAAACCCTCATTGTTTTGTTCCTTCCCTCTGAGTCATATATAGACCGCAATATGCTGTGGAAATTTTCCTCAATAACCCATCTCTCCCCCTCCTTCTCAGCCCCAACTCTCTCTCCACACACACCTGACACGATCTGGGTTTTTCAATCCTGTCTAATAGTGCTGTCTGCCTTTGTCGCAAACCTATTTGTCCACGCGAAGGTTACCTGTGCTGTCGGTGGGCACTTCCGTGTCTTGACCTATAAGCACATGCGCCTGGTCACTCAACCCGACATTTCGTGATGTTTTTAACCCGTGAATTAACCTCGTCATCCTATACTCTCATTGACCTGTGCCGCTGTAATTTCTAAGTTAACACTTCAACCCGTTAACATTAGAGGTCATTGACTCCGTTCACACCGTTGTTGGTTATCCTTACTGTTTTGTTTGTTAACCCTTCTCCTACCTGGTTAGTCGGTGTATAAAGTCGTCTATCTGGGAATCATTAACTCTCAGTATTCCACGACACCCTGAAGGGCATAGCTTTTGACAGTAATACGCATAGGTGCACTATCGCAATCATCTTGAAGTCTGTGAAAGTAGACGGCTTCATCAGACAGAGAAGCAAATAACCTGCTGAGAGGAATGTCAGGTTGTGTTGAGGAACCCACAGATATGACTGAAGGAGGGCATTGTTACTGTCATTCTGTGTTGGGTAGTTGCATGCATCTGCTACGGAACTTGTAGAGATGCTTCAGAAGATCCAATTCAAGTGGCTAAAGGTTGAATGGTAAATTCGTATACGAGTTATAAATTCTACAAGTAATGTGAAGGATACATTGTTTACATCATGCAGTGCCAATGGTAATACAAGAGCTCCTGCTCCTCATCGAAGTTCACTAATTATTGGGACACATATTGGACATGCGAAAAATAACAGGTGCTATACACGACAGGCTGGTCATCATCAATTGGAAAAGGGATGTTTCAATCTCGATGTTGCCCATAACTTTAGATGTGGATATTGTGTACTGTACCTTCTGATCTCTACTTATTTTCTTTGCGTATGCGTAATAACAATCAAGCTTACTGAAACAGTCAACAGTTCTACACTTCAACATCTTATGTGTGTGTATTGGGTGTTATGACGACGATTCTAGCTAATCTATTAATCAACGAGTTCTTCAGAAACTTGCTCTTATTATGTTATGTTATGTTGTGTTGTGTTGTGCTGTGTTGTTTTGTGTTGTGTTGTGTTGTGTTATTTATGTTATGTTATGTTATGTTATGTTGTGCCATGTTATGTTACGGCGAACTACGTCACTACACATTGAACATTCCCATGCGTGCGCAGTCCTCAAAATATGTCTGCTCACTGTTTCCATGCGGAGCTGATTATGGTATTCCCTCTCTTTCCGACTAAGGCGGCATTTACGTGCTTTACCAAGCGTTGCTCCCAATTGGTGCAGTCGGGCTAGCGTCGCTGTCTCGTCAGTATCCACCAAATAAGTCCGTACTGCAGTCATTACGTCAGTCCTGCCCATGCTTCTTCCGTTTACTTTGGTGCATTATTTGCCAGCTGGTCTACATGTTCGTTGCCCCTTATTCCGGCATGTCCGGGTGTGTACATCCCGGTGAGTGATGTGGGGCGCGACTTCCGAATGCTGTCTAAACATTTGTAGTGGAATCTGCCGGTTGCAGCATATTCATGGATTATGACCTGTGTGGTTTCCTGTTGTGCTGTCCATTCGAGTGCTGTGGGGGAAGCTTTGATCTCTATAGTCAAGCTTAATCTAGTTGTCTTGTGCCATGTAGCGTCAGAGGCAAGAGTCAATGATTTAGAATTAGATACGAAAATTGTGGCTAACGGGATAAGGAAAGTTAACCGAGAAGCTGATGAATACACAAGTTGCTACATGACGTCACGGCGGACTAGGTCACCATAGGCAGTCAAGTTTGGGAACATCATGGAGACGGGCGGACTTAATCAAAACACCGAGATATCAACACCAATATCCAACTGAAAGACGTTATGGACATGACATTTGATACTACAGCAAGAAGAGGAAACAAAGGCACAGTCTGAATTAAGGGGGACGATTGTCAGAGGGACGTTGAACGCAGAAAAAATTAGAAAGTGTATTGCGTCATAACGTGCCGGTGGAATGTCAGCTGGAAGTCATGGAGTCAGCCCACACACAGAGCAGCGTAAGTTATATTGTTTAGGGATCAGGAACGTAAAGTAATTACAGAGCGATGGACAGTGTGCTATTTATTCGTCATTAATTCAAGTTAGTTAGTTAGTCGACAGATCATCCTCATTGCACATCGAACCATTCAGTCCATAAGTGCTAGGATCCCCTCCTCAGCAAATCCCGCAGCGTGTAGCGGCTAACGACGCCAGTTCTGTGTTGGTTTATCAATCTTCTTTGGCTTCCTGAGTAGTGTTCTTGTTTGGCCACCCCTCTTTTAATTTGCTGCTCTAGCAGTCTGGCCATTGTTGTAGATTCACATTCATCACTTGGTTCTCGCAAAAGTCTTACTTCTCGTAGAGCATTCAGAATGTCAGCCTGGTCCATGGCGCGTCCGCCCTCCACAGTAGTCTCACCTGCGAGCTTGTCAGCCCGCTCATTTCCTTGTACTCCCGCATGCCCTGGCATGAAGATGAAACTAATCTTTGCCAGCCGAGACCGCTTCAGAGGCAGCACCCATTCTCTTCGGATCGACCCCTCCTCTATCCTCTTGATCATGTTAATTGAGTTGCTAAGGAAACAAGCCCTAGTGAATGTCTGTGTCTCGAGCCATGTTATTGCTTTACTTACTGCCATGACTTCCATGGTCAGGCTACTTGTGGTTTCAGTGAAAGCACCAGAGTCCTCCTTCACAATTCTCCCTCCGGCCCGAGCTGTAAAGGCCCATGAGCTTCTCACATGTCGGACGACCGACCCATCTGTGTAGATGACCGCGTCACTGTCTAGCGAATTCTCGAAAATCAACGCTTGTACTTCAGCCTCCACAGCAGCCGGATTTTCTTGTCTGCATTAATTAAAGTAATAGAATGGAATCGAACTCGGCAGCTAACATAGAATATTTTCAAATAATTATTTATTATATTTTGACCCGCCCTACCATTAACATGGGAACGGTCATATATTAGCCTGTGCGACCGATTACCATTAATAAAGTTTTACTTGACGTGGAACACCATCGTTGCTGCGATCATTTCCGTTGATATTGGTTCTGGTTCCTTTGATCTGCTATGTTGGCTGTTTGGACGGCAAGCATAATTTAAGACACAAACATCTTAGCATCTTGACAGCGCTGATATCCTCCTTGATCGTTCTCCCCATCTGATGACCTGTGTAAACCCACGATGATATTGAACCGCGCTTCATGGACTCATCTGTGTAGATGATGCTGTCTTCTGGACGTGAATGGCGTTCGACTAATTCCTTTATCTCAGTGTCCTCCGATGCCGGTAACTAATCTCAGCAGTATCTCCATAACGTAATGATCACCCAAGAGTGTATTTGCAAGTCATCTGGTGTTTCCGTCCATTTTTCTTGATGTTCAAGTTCACTCAAGTCACAGCCTCGGACATCCATGAGCGACCTCTTTTCAGACGCACTCCCTGTCCGTCATCAACAGAGCTGTGTAGGGGGTGTTATTTATCTGCGGATACTCCCGTGTCTCTGTGGCGAAGGAGTTACAGACGCAGTTCCTAATCCCGCATACCGCGTTCGAAACACAGATGTGTGCGATTTTACAATAAGTCGCCTTGCGTTGATTTTTCTATAAAATGGTATAATAACTGGTGGTTCAGAAAGCAAAGGCAAACTAGTGAAAGTAAACATGTCAAGAAATCACAAACAGCCAAGAAATGCTGGGGTTCACTGCGACGTCCTGTAAAGACTATACACGTAACTTAACTCTCGTGTACGAATTAACCTGTGCAGTTGTGTGTTGGGTGGCCATCAATAGTACATCCAGAAACATTGCTCCCAAAAGGCATTACAAAGGCATCATCATCATAATCATCATCGCGATCATTATCATCATCATCATCATCATCATCATCATCATCACCATCATCATCATCACCATCATCATTATCATAATCATAATCATCATCATGTGTCATACCGAAAACCGTGGGCAGGCATGTTTCGCATCTCACTAGATCACCAAAGTCGTTGCCAACCTCAGCGTTCTTGTTTCGACCACGCCACATGACCAAGCCATCCAAGGATTTACTTCTCTGCCTTCCTCTTGTTCTTTTCTCCTCAATCTTGCCAATTGTCACCAAGTTTTCTAGTTTATTTCTTCTCATAACATGCCTAAAAAAAATTGTGACTACATCTAATTTCTCCAATCAGCCCACGATCCCCATCTGTTTCCCTTAGGACTTTGCCACTGGTTCCTATGTCCGTCCATGATTTTCTTTGCATTTTCTTCAGAAACCACATTTCCACAGCCATCAGATGTCCCTCAGCCCGTCTGCTCACTGTCCACGCCCCACATCCATACAAAATCAAAGGCTCTACGCAGCACCTCAACACTCCCCCCCCCCCCCCCGCTGCAAACGACATACATATTTAATACGTTAACGTTACACAGAAATCAATCAATCTGTAAAACCGACAACAGTATACCCTGGCCACTCACCTGCGAGGTCCAGGCGGGTCCATTGAAAGCTCCAAGTGCAATGGCTGCGGGTGCCATGGTGGCGAAAGATGGGTAGAAATTTGCCAGGACATACAGACAGTGGGCGGCAAAGAAGGCAACAATCGCAGGTTTGGCTCCAATGAGACCAATAATAGTCGGCGAGAGCACACTAGACACTATAGCCGTGCCGGAAATGATGGCCAGGCTGATGTTTCCTAGACTTTCTTCGTCGTGGAGCGAACTGTGCATATTCTAAGGTAGAATGTTACATTGGCAATGAATGGTGCATGGCAATCGTGATAGTGCGGAATAAGATGATATTGTAATTGTTTGTACGCATACATACGCACACGAACACACATACACGTATGTACACACTAAGCGTGTGAGACGTTAGATGGTGCGTGATGGTTTAAATGAGCCCTGTGTTCTCATGTACACATTGTGGACGAAAATTTACCGCTGAAATTTGGTCTGATCAGTCACATTCGCTAACACTATGCATTGCAGTTATTATGCCTTTGTTTCTTTCTTTGAAGCACAATGCAACAAACAATCGTCTGTCAAGACGGCAAGGTGCTAATAAAGTAAAGTAAAAAAAAAACACACACACACACACATACACACATAGGTGTGTACCACTCCCTCCTTTCCCCAATGTGATTGTAATTATACAGTGAACAAATATTGAGATGAGCAGAAAATATGCCAATGATAGCTGTTGGTGTTGATGACACCATCTTTATAGCAACAAGACGGAAGTAACTACATAAAATGTCAGATACAGAGCTCGTAGAAAGTGTAAATGGGCATCAGATTGAATAAAAGATCAGCATACGCAATGGTAATTGTTTGTTTTTTAAAGCGGATCATGCCTTATGTACAACTAAAGTCAAAGGTATTTATGTTAGGGTACGCGCATAAATTCAAGTAACTAGACACATGAATAACATCACATGGAATTTGTAAACCAGAGATGAATAATGCATTATTACAAATATAAATTGCATATAATAAAAATGAAGAACATTTTATGCAATAAGACTGCGGGTCATAAAACTAATTCTTCCATGTTACCTTGAACCAGTCATAACACGTAGTTGTTAATCCTGGACAAATAGTAAACAGCCAAAACAACAAAATTATCCATTTGGACCTCAGGGATGCAGTTTTACAGAAGAATGTTGACATTTATTTAGACAGCCATCAAGTGTAATCTAAATGTTTGTAAAGATGCTAAGTCACAATGACGACTAATTTCAAACAACAGAAAGATTCAGTCGCCATTTTTCGGCCGCGCCGTAAGAAAAGAACGGCGGGAACATGTGGTGACAACTGGAAGGATTTGTGGGAAAAGAGAGAGCGGAGGACAGCGAAGACATTTTCTTGACAGTCTTTCGTCAAGCAACGGTAGGGTCTCAGCGCAGGAAGTGATACGTGCATTTTGAAGATCATAAGGTGTGGAGTAGCATGGTCGCCCACGTCTGTTGGCAAGGCACTTCGTGATGATGATGATGATGATGATGATGATGATGATGATGATGATGACGACGAGTTGACATACACGGTAATGTACACTGACTGAACGTGCATATTTTATGTACCCTGACTGAACATATTGTGTACATTGATTAATTACATACAGCTTATGTACACTAGCGGATCATACGCAATTTATGTACACTGAGTGATCATACACATTTTGTGTACACTGAGTCAGCGTGTACATTTTGTGTACACTGAGAGACCATAAATATGCTTTGTACACTGAGTGAATATACACATTTAGGCTACAATGAGTGAACATATACATTGTGTGTACACTTAATGAAGTTTACATACGACTTTTGTGTCCACTAGTGAACACATACATTTTGTGAAGTCGAGCACAGTTTGTGTACACTGCATGAAGATGCACATTGTGTGTACACTCACCTGTAGAGCGTTGAAAGCCGTGAACACCACCTGGAAGGCAAAGGTTATTACTATGGTGTTCCGGACCTCCTTTCCTTCCAAACTGTGCTCCTCCTTACATTTGTAACGGACCTCCAACACCTCACAGCATTTCATGGTGCCCGAGGATTGGTAGTGCCAACAGGCACACAGAGAAACGGGCGGCTGTAGTCGTGTGGCTCTGTTTAGCAGCTAATCCATTTATTATAATATTGTATTTGGCTGGCAGTTGTTATCCTGTGGAGACATGCAATGTAGAAATTAGGAATATTCGCACTGCTTTACAAATAAAGTAAACAATACCGTTTTCTAATTGGTATGTAAAGTAAAAAGTAAAGTCTCTCTCTCTCTCTCTCTCTCTCTCTCTCTCTCTCTCTCTCTCTCTCTCTCTCTCTCTCTCTCTCTCTTTCTCTCTCTCTCTCTCGCTCTCTATCTCTCGCTCTCTCGCTCTCTCTCTCTCGCTCTCTCGCTCTCTCTCTCTCTCTCTCTCTCTCTCTCTCTCTCTCTCTCTCTCTCTCTCTCTCTCTCTCTCTCTCTCTCTCATTTAGTAGATGCGATTGTTTCACAAAATGAATAACGAGGTTTAGAATTAAATTGTAAGAAGACACACAATTAAGATCGTCACTAGGAAGAAGGAAATACAAACAATGTAATATACAAGTAGCCGGCTCCGTGACGAAGATATTACCGATGTAGTGCATGATCCCGCACACCCACGTTCGAAACACAGCTGTGCGCTATTTGGCAGCAGACCACGTTGCGTTGGTTTTTTTTTTTTTTTTTTTTTTTACGAAATGGTATGTGTGCCGGTCGTTCAGAAATCAATGGCATACTACTGAACGTAAACCTGCCAAGACATCACAACAGCAAAAAATGCTGGTGTTGACTGCAAGGTCCAGTATAGGATATGCAACTAACTTTTCTCCCAATATACAAGTAAATGGGAATATTCTTAAACAGGTGAATCAGTACAATTATCTCGCAACAGTCATAACATCTGATGTGAGATACATTGAAGAGATTAGAACAAGAATCGCCATGCCGAATGTAGCCTTTTGCAAGACGAAAAAATACTGACCAATAAAACAGATGTCATTTGCAAAGAGAAAAGGAGTGTTGTTGTGCTAAATAAAACCTACACTTTTGTATGGATGCGAAGCGTGGACAGTGAACATACAAGCTGAAAAACATATGATGGCTGTGCAGTGTGGTTTCTGGGGAAAATGCAAAGAATACCATGGACTGACAGAAACACAATTGACCAAGTCCTACAAGAAACACATGCAAATCGTAAACTGATTAGATACATTAGACGTAGATAGTCACAATTATTTTAAAACGTTATGAGAAGAAATACATTGGAGAACTTGATGGCAACTGCAAGATCGAGGGAAAGAGAACAATGGGAAAGCAGAGAAGTAAATACCTGGATCGTTTGGCTACGTGGTATGGTCGAGACAAGAACACAGAGCTGATCCAGGACTCTTGGTGATCGAGTGAGATGGCGAAACATTACCGCCCACGCTTATCGGCATGGCACATGATGAATGAAATATATATATATATACATACATACATTTTTTAAACCCCTGTTTTTAAACCCACTATAGCTTCCGATCTTTATATTACCTAGCGTGTCCTGTAATCTCTATTCCTTCCCTCAACTTCTACTAGCGCCGATCAATACCCGAGAATTTACGTATCAGGCTAAGTGAAGGAAAATATCACATTCTGATGAGTCATTTCCAAAAGGACACATATAGATCAAACGACGTAAAATATTAATGAAGAAATTAGAACATTTCAAACAGTAAGTAATGCTGACATATATTACCTGCAGAATAATCCATACCAGTTTACCACATAATCTAGAAGTAGAAGGGGACTCAGATAAGAAGGGCAGTGAATAAGTACATGAACCTGAACAAACGAAACACAGAAAACCGAACTGTTTGTGTACTGGTACTTTATCGGACTGGTGACATGCTGCGTTATGTAAGTACACAGTAAAATACCCCTCTACACGGCTTGAGGTGTACTGCGCATATGGTGTTTCTTCTTTCACCCAAACATCCCCATTGGGGTATAGTTCCTCAGTCAGCTCACCCAGACCCTTCCCGTGGTTAGCTACTCCATGCAGCCCCGACCATGTTCTCCGTATGTTGTTTCTTCTTTCGCCCATTACGTCCCGTTGGGGTATAGTTCCTCAACCAACTCACCAAGACCCTTCGCGCGTTTAGCTACTCCATGGGGTCCCGACCATGTTCTCCATATTGGTGTTTCTTCTTTCGTCCTTTACGTCCCGATTGGGGTATGGTTCCTCGGTCAACTCACCAAGACCCTTCCTGTGTTTAGCTACCCCATGCAGCCCCGACTACGTTCACCATATGGTGTTTCTTCTTTCCCCCAAACATCCCTATTGGGGTATAGTTCCTCAGTCAACTCACCCAGACCCTTCCTGTGTTTAGCTACCCCATGCAGCCCCGACTACGTTCACCATATGGTGTTTCTTCTTTCCCCCAAACATCCCCATTGGGGTATAGTTCCTCAGTCAACTCACCCAGACCCTTCCTGTGTTTAGCTACCCCATGCAGCCCCGACTACGTTCACCATATGGTGTTTCTTCTTTCCCCCACACATCCCCATTGGGGTATAGTTCCTCAGTCAACTCACCCAGACCCTTCCCGTGTTTAGCTACCACATGCAGCTCTGACCATGTTCCCATAAGGTGCTAGCCCTACTTGTATAAATCAATCGTCATTCGATGGCTGATTTGGTCAAAGCTACACCAACAACCTTTATCTTCCAGTAAATTTCACTGCACCCATGTTTGACTGTGTCGATCTGAGAGTCCAGATAAAGTAATCTGCGTGGATGGGGAATACACCACCAGCGGGCTCTAAATTAATTATATCATGGAAACGAATGAACACATTCTTATCTCTTATATCTAACAGCTTTCAGTTTAAAGAGATATGAAAACAGGAATAGCTTTACAAGAATTGTATGCCTCAATTTAATTGAAAAAATCTAGTTTTTACAAGAAAATCACATAATTGTTTTCAATTCAATCGGCGTGCCATTGAAAATAGTTCCACACGCCACCATTGGCCCGTGTGCTGAAGGTTGTCGACGCTTGCTATGTTTTGCACATAAAAAAAAGTTATACAGGGTTACTGTTGTACCATGGAAGCCGCAGTTGCGTAGTGACGAGACTCTCGCCTGCCAGCCCGGAGATTATGGGTTAGAATCTGCATCGGGCGGATTTTAAAAACTGACCCAGGTACTCACGTCAACCAAGTCTACAATGGGTGCAGGAAATGTGTTGGAAAGAAAAGGCGGCAGGTATGATACTAACCGCATTATCCCACCGAGTTCCCATTGGTCTATTAAAAAAATGATTCTAACGCCATATGCCCAAATGCGTGCGTGTGGGTCCTTTACTTAACTTACATGTTGTTGTATGATCATTTAAAAAAAAAAACAACTTTGCATGCCCGTTGCAGGAAAGTTGCGATCAACCCCAAACTGATTGTGTAGGCAATTTTACATTCAGTAGTTTGCCATTTATTTTCGAACGGGAAGTCAACGGTTTGATCCAACTGACAGATGTAATGGTTGCGCCCCCTGAACCTAGCACCGGAAGTTTAATCGCATGGCTACTAATCCTCACGGTCGCGAAGTTCTCTTGTATTATCATATTATACTATATTCACGACGAATGTTGCGAACTCCTAGGCTGCAAGAGTAACTAGCGACGATTGCCTGAAAGAGGCTAATGAAACTACAGTGTTTCCCAACCTTTTTTGTACCATGCCCCACTTAAGCCTTTCTAAAATTCATATTGCCCCCCTCCCCCGCCCCACGCCCCCCCCCCCCCCCCTCAACATATACATTATTTTTAATATTCAAAAATTGAAATGTTCACTTGAATGATAGGTTTTAGGAAGAAATCACTAGGTAATTATTGAGCAAACACAGTAAGTAAATTTTCAAAACATATAATGGAGAACTGAAATTCAAGTACAAAATAATTTTAATGAAAGATTTTTCTATATTATTTTAATTATTAGTAATTATTTATTATTTAAATTTAGTGAGATCCTTGCGCTTGATGCTTGCTGCAAAGAGATCTTATGTCAGGTTCCAATTTAGTTAACTTCAGTCTCAAGTCTCCCCGTTTTGTTATATTCAGCCGATTTCTTCCATTTTCGAATTGCCCCCCTTAACAGTCAAATTGCCCCCCTGTGGGGCGTGGGCCCCACGTTGGGAAACACTGAATTAGAACAATTCATACAACAATAAGAATGAGGCAAACAGCTTTCTTTGGTCATGTGATGAGAAGAGAGGCATTGGAGAACATCGTGATGACTGGAAAGATCGAGGGGAAGAGAGGCAGAGGTAGACCAAGAGAAATGATGCTGGATGGATTGAGACGGTGGCATGGAGGAATATCATCATCAGAGTTGATCCTGAACACCAAAGACCGAGAGACATGAAAGTCTACGCCAGCTGGCATGGCATTTGATGATGATGAGTATATTGACATAAAACAATGACAACATGTAATGTGTTATGACGAAATTACACTGCTTTCCACATAAAAAGCTTACGCAAGATAACTTGTGTATGATCAGACTATACTTTTCCCACATACATAAATCACACGGTAAGACCATACTTTTCCCACATACATAAATCACGCAAGGTAAGACTACACTTTTTCTACATACTTAAATCACACAAGGTAAGACAATACTTTTCCCACATACATGAATCACACAAGATAAGACTATACTTTTTCCACATACATAAATCACACAAAGTAAGACTATACTTGTTCCACATGCATAAATGACACAAGGTAACACTATACTATTTCCACAATGCATTAAATAAACACAAGCTAATTTGTGTATAATCAGACTATATTATTTTCACATTAAATAATTTGACACGGTAATTTGTACATGCCGGCTTCCTGGCTTAGAGGTTACGACTTTACTCCGTAATCTCGTATACTCTCGTGGTTAACGTGATGACGGTGAAAATCAGCAGTGGTTCGAATCGCATCGGTAACCAACAGGGTATGTGAGCCGGCCGCTCAGAAAGCAATGGCAAACTACTGAGCGTAATCTTGCCAAGAAATCAACATGCAGCTGAAAGATGCTGGTGTTGACAGCGATGTCCTGTAAAGGATATGCAAAAAAAAAAAAAAAAAAAAAAATTGTACGTGGTCAGACTATATTATTTTCACATTAAATCATTTTTGTTTTTCGAACGTGGTTTTTGGGATTACGAATTGCGTCTGTTACCCCTTCGCCACAGCGCCAGTCCAACAGACCAGACACAATTAATTAAGCAATGTGTGGTCACAGTACCAGACGCTGCAATCGCAAGTTAATGAGACCAGAAGATTGCCGTCATCGGGTGACAATACCACCCGGAACAAACACTCTGACGGCGTAACCTTTGGATAACGTAAACAACAACATAAAGCAGACATTGTATCACAAGCTAGAAAAATTAGAAATGGACAGATAGAAAACCAGATGCCACCCAAACAAAAACCACAGAAAAACCAGAGTTGCCAAAACATGCTCGTCAACACTACACAGACGGCAATAAATAAGTTAGAGAATTAACTGATTCAGTGCTAAACAAAAAATAGGTTTAAGCCAGACATTGGCATGCAATCAAATAAACAAGCATAATGGGAATTTCTGTTCACTGAGCATTAAAATGCCACGAAACAAAACAAATAAAATAATGACTCTAGTATTGCGATATATCGTTAATCTGTCCAAATCGGAGGTCAAATTTGACAATATATTATCCTTCAGCACTGAATCAGTTAAAGATATTAGATAATAAAAGAATCCACCACGTTCCACACCCACCCCACCTTAACCGTCATGGCTACGTGAGCACCACTACGCACGACATGATGAAGGCTGCACTATGATATTTCCCAGAAGCTCATTAACTAGATAATGGCAACGAACAAAGCAAACATTAAAAGTATTACGTGAAGTAAAACTATCAGATGTAAGCTTTTAAAATATGAATAGAACTGCGGCAGCGATGCGTGTGGTCGCCATTAGTCTTCTTACTGGACGTAGATTTTTTTTCTTAAAGCATATCCTTTACAGGACTTAGCTGTCAACACCAGCATCTTTCAGCTGTATGTTGATCTCTTGGCAAGATTACGCTCAGTAGTTTGCCATTGCTTTCTGAGCGGCCGGCTCAGTATCCCGCAAGTCACGAGCGGGGGTCGAACCGCCTCAGCTCTCGCTCCGCTACGAGACTCTGCGTGATAAATGGGATTACAGAGAGAAAGTGTTGTAACCCCTCAGCCAGAGAGACCGGCCTGGACGTAGATAGGATTGTGAAAACAATTACTACAACTGAAAATGGAATTCAATGGAGTTTGACGGAGCAGTTAGTTATCTTGAGCGCACGACCTTGTGCTAATTTCATAGACCCGAAACCGGATAAAAGATAAAATTGAGAGCACTTGATGTTAGGTCACCACAACTGGATATGGCTAATGACAAAAAGAAAAAGAAAAAAGAAAACACAATATAGTAAAGGTAGCATTGATTAAACTCTACTTTAAAATAAGAAATAATACATATATTTTGCCAGCAATATGCATGAACATGCATAGACATATAAATAAGAATGCACAAAGCAGGACAACTTGCATTACAAGATAATTTGTGGAAATGAAGCGATTATTGCCAGCAACAGGTGTGGAATTGTCAGATATAGTGTCAAATATGCACTGATGTTTAGAATAGAACCACGGGGGAACCAATAAAATAACGACACGTGAATTACAGACATACCGTGACTCATTTGTCTTAGCAGACACCAAACTGGGACAACGCCTGCAATGAAACAAGCATGGGTACTTACTTTCAAAGAGGCAACGTATAAATACCTTTTATAAAACATAATATACTGCATGTTAAAATATCTAGCCAGATTTCTTGAGTATGTTCAGATCAAATGTCAAAGATAAATTACACATCGTGCGGTTTTTTTTTTTTTTTATTCACATAGATATCTGATAACACATTTTTTTAATGCAATCGTGCAATAACTGATCACACACTGGGCGTTATTTGATAGGCGCAGATAATAGATGATCATACATGGTGCATTTTCTTTACATAGACGGGCACTAGCTGATCATACATGTAAACAATATAAATTAAGACAAAGTAATGCAGTTTTACAGATCACCATTAAAGAAAACACATGACGTTGCGGCGCCTAGCCATTCATCAGCAAACAAATACATACAAAACACACAACATATAATCACGAAGAAGACCCTCCTGTGACTACATTAAAGTTCAAGAACGGGATGAGAATGAAAAATGAATGAAAAGATAAACAGATGAGAACAATGAAGAGAACATAGAAATTAAATATTAAAAAAAAATGCTACTTATCTCAGAAACCCAGGCTGTGATTCTGTAAAGCTGCATTACTTTGAGTTAATTTATATTGTTTACATTTCCACCGATTAACTGCAGTTCTACTAATTTTATTCTGATCATACTTGGTGCGTTGCATTGACTTGAAGACCTTAACCTTGCATAGAACAGAAGGACTGAGATGGAATGAGCAGAATCACAGACGTGTAGCTCAGGAAGCGATCAAAACTCCAGGTACACGGAAGCTGAGAAACAGACTCTGCAAAAGGCATTAGCAAGTAAATGACCGTTTTACACGCCTTGGACGCATTGGTCAGTAGCGCACCGGCAGCCTTTACTTCCCAAGACATTTCAAGTATACGTTGCATGGATCGCATGAGAGAATGGTGATATAGAGCTTGAGATGGCTACGATAACTATGCATGGATCGCGTGATAGAATCGCGATATAGAGCTTGAGATGGCTACAATAACTATTGAAACTAACACGTTTGGAATTAACAAAGACTTGTGAGAACAGATACAATACAACTTTGTGAAAACAACTGATAAGAGAAAAGTTACACGGTTATACATGCATCGCAAATTAGAAACCAACACCAACATTACGCAGTGTTCTTACTGAGACCCTGCCGACTTGACAGATGATAGTTTGTTACACTGTGCCCCCCCCCCCCCTTTTCCAAAAAAAAAAAAACTACAACCCATGGCGGCAGCGAATGTAACTGATTAGACCAATTCTTGCGGTAAATGTTCGTCAAAAATGTAAGCATGTGAACACATGGTCATTTTCACCACCACCACCACGCACCATCTGACATCTCACACGCTCAACGTATGACCTATCTGCCAGATCAGAAATGGAAAAAAGACAAAGGAGAAAATGGCTGCAATTAGGGCAATGTTCTTAATGCTACAAACAACTGAACAGAGCATCTACAGAGGTCTGCAAATGTTTCTGTTTCTATGTCTGTGTGTCTTAATTTATCTAACTAACTACTTATATTGTTTAAAATAGCATAATCATCATCGCTATCTTTACCATCTGAGTGTTTGATATCGCTGGTACCTTCATTACTAAGTTATATTTTACATGTTATTAACGCACCCGCAAAATAAACATTGCAAGCATTATTTACTAGTCAAAATATGAATAAAATTGGGTGGAACTGCGGTAAAGCTGTGCAAATGTAGACAATATAAAATGACACAAAGTAGTGCAGCTTTACATAATAGAATTACGATACATACAGGGCGTTGCGGCGATTAGTCCTTCATCAGCAAACAAACACATTCACAAAACACAACATTTAGTCAAGGATATCTCCTTTGACTAGTCAGTATCTTGTCATCAGCTTCATAACGCAAGGCCAGGCTTGTGAGAAACTATCACTGCACACCTCTGGAACGGTATTTATCACGAATGTGTGATATGAGTTGAGTTAAGTTGAATAGAGACGCGATATCACAGCAGTCAGGACATTCCTATACTCACCCCATCCTCATCTTTAACAACCAGCGAAGAGCCCTAGTATTAATGGTAATAGTTGCACTCTGAACTTTCCGTTTGTCCTTTCCTCACATCACTATGTTTCGGCCAGATCCTCTTATACTCTCTGCTGCGCCAGTCTCTCTAGGAATTGATGATTTATCTGTTCTTCCACACTATACACATGATTCAAAGAGCCCTGACCACATCTGTCTCATCGCGCACCAGAATCCCACCCAACGCTGGATACCAAGATCACGTGATATCTCACTTGAAATACAAACCGCTGGCATTGGGACAGGCGCATATTTACATCGTCATTCTCTATTTTTGTAGTATGATATTTTTGTCCTTGTCTATCAAGCCTGTGTCCTTAGTACTCTTCTTTATGGCAGTGAAACCTGGACAACTTACTCACACCAAGAGAAACGTTTAAACAGCTTTCATATCCGGTGTCTGCGAAGAATTCTTGGTATTAACTGGCAAGACAAAATCACAAATACTGAAGTATTGGAAAGATCAGGTTGTGTGACGGTTTATTCCATGCTCAGTCTTCGTAGACTTAGATGGATAGGACATCTTAGGAGGATGGATGATGGTAGAATACCAAAGGACATTTTTTTTGGTGAATTACAGATGGGTAAGAGATCTCAGGGTCGGCCTATACTACGATACAAAGATGTGTAAGCGGGACATGATTGATACAGGCATTGATAATGCACAATGGGAGCAAGTCGCCGCAAAGATCAGAAATGGAGTAAAGACAAAGGAGAAAATTATTCCAGATAAGTCACACACTGAGCGTGTGAGACGTAAGATGATGCATGATAGGTGGAAATGACCACGTGTTCACATGCACCCACTGTGAACGGACATTTACAGTGCGAATTGGCCTTATCAGTCACATTCGCTACCGCAATAGGTAAAAGTTATTATGCCTTTGTAAAGAACAAACTATCGTCTGTCAAGACGGCAAGGTGCCAATGTATGTATGTATGTGTATGTGTGTGCATTCTCTATTTTTATCTTGATACAAGAACAAATGCATCCATACTTCAAGAGCTAAATATTGAAGAAGGTTGGCTATTAAAGACGATAAAACAAAGAAAATTGACATAGTTTGGTCATTTGAAACGTCATGAAAGTTTGGAGAGAACAATAATGGAGGGGTATATGCCTGGGAAGAGAGGAAGAGGAAGGCCAAAGAGAAGATGGGTGCATGATGTAGTGGATGATCTCCAGATGGGTGTATCGGACGCGAGACATCTTGCTTGTGATCGAGAAGTTTTCCGGAAGGTTGTTATGGGAGCGAGGTTCTGCAAAGGACATGCTACTGAATGAATGAATGACTTTATTCATCATTGGCAAACTTCTGGGCGTAAAATGGCCTAGAAATTCACAAACAGCCAAAAATGATGGGGTTGATTGTGACGACCTGTACAGGGCATATAACTATCTTAACTTGATTCATATTCTGGTCACCCTCTAAACAACGAGAATTACACCAGGTGCTATCCCTTTTGATTATTTCCATTTATCAAATCTCGCTATTGTAATAATAAATATGTTTTGTTCGCAACAATGTTTCCCTTAGTGAATTTAAACATAGCAGTCGCAAACACACTCAAAGAATAGGTTGCACAATTTAATGCCTGGCATATTTCGTTGTATCTCGTCAGCTGCATATTGCAGAGTTATATATAATAAAAAGTGAGTAAATGAATTGTACTCTGGCTGAAATACTCGAATTTAAAATACAAAGTCACTGATATTGTGGAGCTTTTGATTTCGCTACAGTAATTGTAAATTTAAAACGAAGTCAAAGAAACGGCGTTTTGTATAATCTATTCGTCGAACAATAAACGATTGCTCAAATATACCGATGCATTAGCAATTAGGCGATTTCAAAAATTTTCTGCAAACAAAAAGATTTCGTTTTAAATGTGCGATTACAGCGTTGACAGTAGTGGGTTGTGCTCAATGTTTAAAAGTAGGTATGTATCACAGTTATGGCTTATTAACAGCCCTTAATATGGTAGCAGACATGCTGTATTATAACGCAATGACATTTCAGTGATATATCAGCCCATGGCAGATACGGACAGTCGCTTAAGACAATTAATCATCCCATGACAGTTAATCAGTTGAGGTATAAGTTCACATGCACTCGATGTGTTAATATGAACACAGATAAAAATATAACAATTTGGAGAAAGTCGCTTGTTGAATTTCCGTTTCCCATGTACCTGCTTTAGCATCGCGCCGCATCGAAATTCCCAAGCCTTGATTGGATGAAAATGTCTACGTCATGGCACACTGCGGGAGAAAATAGTTACCTGCATGTTCGTTTCCCTAATGAAAACAAGCTTTAATTTTCCTTCAAACATTTCGAATTTGCATCGACAACCTGCATGTTCTATTTGATTACAGATTAGGGTTTGTTTGATACAGCTGCCATTATTAAACAAAGATCTAATATTTATTTTGTTGCTTTTGGTGGCGGTCATGTCACAGAATTAGACTTATTTTAAGAGGAGCCGGAGTAGAGAAGGGTTTGTATGCCGGTGCTATGGCCAGTGGCGGACTGATTAAGGGGTCATCTTGTCAATTGTGAAGTGGGCCATGTTGGTCCCAGATGAAGTGAGCTCCTTAGACATTAAACAATATGTTAAATTGGTAATAATCTTTTAGTAGTTTTGTCTCCTGGCAACCAATATTTTTTTTTTTAAGAATCACCCAATCCGCCACTTCCTGTGCCCATGTGGATAGAATCCCCATCGACGCAGATTTTAAAATTGACCTGTGTTCCCAGGTTAAACCAAGGTACAATGAGTACTGTACTAGGAAACATCCAAGGATGTAAAGGCGGCCGGCGAGATACTGACCACATCGCCCATCAAGAGCCGATTGGTCTATAACAATATTGGACTAGCACCGTAATAGACAACCTTGAAAGTCCTGTCTCTGGAAGCTGCAGAGCAAACAAGGGAGACATAAAAACACGCATATGGGAGACATGATTGGGTAAGACTGGGTGGTCATGGGCGGAGCTGCGGGAAAGGACAAATGATACGAGGACTTGGCGTTGACTGAACTATATGCTCCATCAAAAGTGAGTTGAACGGCATACGCGGAAGTTTACTGACCGCTAGTTTATCGCACTTATCTGAGAGGCTAGGTATCCGATCTCATTGCTGAAGATATCAGCAGGATGTGCGAAATCATTATAAACCTGTGGTCTATGTAAATATTCCCAGTCTCACACTAGAAGCCACCCAGGTAACCTCTGAAGCCTGGACAGAGTAAATCAAGATGACCTGAGTTTATGTACTACAACTGGAAATGAACATTGTGGAAGAAAGTGCTTGAAAGCAAAGAAGGAAGGAAATCGTGCTAGAGGAGGGCACTGTTACAGGGGCATGAGCAACACCAGGCGCTGAACTGGGAGCAGCTGATATGAATTATCTGTGAAATCGAAGGACAAAAGGTGTTGAAATATATATATATATATATATATATATATATATATATATATATATATATATATATATATATATATATATATATATATATATATATATATATATATATATACTAGATGACCCGGCCCGGCTTCGCCCAACTCCTGGCGGGGTGCGTCTCATTTAATTCATATTAGGCCCCTGTTCCCGTTCCCGTTCCCAACAAAAAAAAGACGACCCGGCCCGGCTTCGCCCTTACCCTGGCAGGGAGCGTCTCATTTAATTCATATTCGGCCCCTGCTCCCGTTCCCGTTCCCAAAAATTAAAAATTGATTTTAAACTAACTAACTATTTCAGTTGCATCCACGCGAGTGAGAACAACAACTGTCCATAACTAATTTCTGGTTTAATCAGAGATTGAGTTCCCTTGCAGCAAGATGGCGGGACATTTATTCGTCTCTTTTTTAAGCTCGTGCCATTTTCTTCCGAGCTGGAGGAAAAATTGTTGATTTTAACCTAACTATGCCAGATGGCTGCGCGGGAATGAGAAGAACAACTGTAGAAAATTTCATCTCAACCGGATGGACCGTTCAGGAACGCATAACGGACACATATAGATAAATGATAGATTAGATATGTTCTTCTTGCATCCGATCGCTTTGAACTCGACCATAGTCTACATATGAGCGGTTACTGCTAGTAGTTACTATTGGTAATGAGTGCATTTTTTACGTGGATGTCAGCTTTCCTTATTACCAGTGGCCATCTCTATCAGACCAACAAGTCTCCGACTTCAGAGTTGCTTGTAATTTACGTCCCCGAGGAAAGGACGAGGAGCCAACATTTCAATCCAGCTGACCGGCGTATGGAACGAACCCACCACGTTGCGGTCAGGAGAGAAAGTTAAGCCTGTTCGAGTTAAACCTTTCAGCCACGTTGTTCTCCGATTAGACATAAATGTTTAAAGCTATAGTGGCCATACGATTCGATACTGCTGCCTCGAAATGAAGTTTGAAGGAGCGAATGTACCACGATGCGCGATCAATTTATTTCTCATACATTTGGAGAAATATAAATGGGGCTTGATGCTTTGAAAACGACGGTAGCCACTCACACGGAAGAAGGACTTAATGTACTTCAGTTTAACCAATTAATTCTGCCTGTGATAAATTACAAGAAAGACATTCTTTACCATGCCTGTGTTGCAACGTGAAAGATTAGAATGCGCAAAAAAAAAAAAAAATTAAATGTGTGCATAGTTATTGGTCCCATGTGGGACAACGATTTGTGAAAATACACTATGTGTTTGGTCTTATGTCAGTCAAATCCAGACTTAGGCAGGTGCAAGCGAAATAATGCACACGTGCAACGAAGGATACGAACGATACCTGGCGCGCTAACATTACCATACTGATGATTTGCATGTAATGAGAATAAAATGGATAAGAACGCGTGTTCTTAAACATCCGGTGTGCTGATGCCGAGATAATGGGTTCAGCCTCTACACCGGATAGTTGGACTAAAATGTAGAGCTCTCGTACTTGACTTGGGGACGTAAATTACAAGTACCTCTGAAGTCGGAGTGGGTTCGCCTGATGGCAAGGGACACTGTTAATATTGAAAGCTAATCCACACGCAAAATTCAGTCCAACACTACTAGAAGTAGGTTATGGACTTCACTTGAGTTTAAAGCGAGCGAGCACCCAAAAAAAAAAAAAAAATTTGAGGCAGGAAAGAAAGAACTTACCTCAAAAAGAGTATCGCCTTTCATTGTGCGGAATGACTCAACAATCGGATTTGACAACAATATAATGTCTATATTTACATTAACACAGTCCATAATAAGGAGAGACTGGCTGAGTGGCTAGAATATCGAATCCTCTGACGGGAAACCCGGGTTCGAATCCTCGGTAAGGTGTGGATTTTGTTTTTTCTGTCGGGGACAAAAAGTATACCCTAACCCTCACAGTTCGTGGCTACTGCACTATCAGGCGGCCTTAATTCCCCAGGTTCAAGACCCCCTGTCCTACACCTTCGGCAGTAGATGAATGACAGTTTTGTTGATGTTTGACAGACGTACCGTAATGAACGTACATCAGTAAGAAAAGAATCCCTTTACACTCCTGAAGATGTAATGGCCATACGGCGCTAGACCCATATGTTTATAGACCAGTCAGCGCCCGGTGGGTGATGTGGTCATTACCACGCTGGCCGCTTTGTGGTTATACAAATATTATGTTTTGTAATAGTTTTTTTTTTTTTCTATTCTGTTAATACAGGTATACCCCGACTCAAGAGGATTTTGACTTACGACAGCTCACACTTACTTCTTTTTCTTCTGCTTTCATCCTGAGAGTTTTTTTTTTCTTTTTTCGGACGTGATTGCGTTATGCCTGTTTACAGAATGAGCTGTGTTCTTACACCGTTAGACCGACACGTCCGACGTCTGCGGGCATTTGTTGCCGGGTTAACCTTCCCGGGTGCTCACACTTACGATACTTGTCACATGTCACGGCTCTACCTCTCAAATTCATTGCCCACAAAGCATCAGTTTTGGCTTACACATATGATTCCCTTTTGTACCCTCTAATGTGATAACTCTCTGTTTAAATTACTGTTTAGCCTAGTT
>JACEFZ010013874.1:25000-45000 GCA_014155875.1 Cepaea nemoralis | reverse complement strand
CAACATACTTCCGCAGCGTCTCACTCCAGTGTCTACGTACAGATCCAGCTTCGACCTTCTGAATCATGCTCATTGAATCACTTAGTACACACATGTTGGTATAATGCTGTGATTCCAGCTATATGAGTACATCGCTGAGTTAACCTAATGGTTGTTGTCTAATCCGTATTTGATTGATTCCTGTAGATACGTGAGGTATCTCCACTTTGCTAATTACTAGCAATCATTCTCACTTTAGTGTGAATATGTTGTTGGACTTTAGTGTGAATGTGTGAAATCGTACTGGGCTTTAGTGTTAAGTCGTGTTAGAATTTATTGTGAAATCGTGGTGGACTTTAGTATGCATACGTTTCGGTTGTGAATAGCGTCAGACAACATTTGTGTTTGCATTAAAAACAGAATTAACGATGAATTAGCGCATATTGTACCTCAGGAAAAGGATGAAGTTAAGGGAATTTATAAGGTGGGTGGGGTATGAACAACGCTGTGGATTTTAACAAATTAAGAAATATAAAAACAGAACCCATAAACAATATGTTGCACGATTTATTGACTAGAATATTTCGCTGCATCTCGTCATGTGCATATTGCAGCGTTATATATCATATAAGGTGAATAAATATATCATACTTAAGCTGAAACAATTAAAACACATAGTCACGTGCATTTTTTCGAATGTGAAACATCTCTTTGTGGCTTCTGTGTGTAAATTCACTAAGGGAGTGCATTGTTTTGAAATAAGAAATGCCCAGGATATTATACTTCCCTCTTTAATCCATGGTAGTAGATCGGGCATCTAACTTTCTCAGACAAATGTGAACAACTAAGAATTTTAATAAACTCAGTTCAGCTGTCTCCGGAGAGTGAAGACGTGTTTTTGTATCTCTTACTTCTCGGATTATTATTACTGCAAGCTGAATCACCTATCATGGATTTTTATATCAATGTGCTCGTTGTGATTCTGAGGATGTGGTGAAATAGTTTTTAGATTAATACAAGTGTTTATTATCGCAAAAATGTGGGTTATATCTAATATTCATTTCGAGTGATAGTTGAACACTATTAAATTTTAACCAATCAAGTGCACGAGGCGTGTCAGATACAACCACGGGACCTCAAATTGCCCGCGGCGTGGCTAGATAACAATGCGATTGCTGCGTTCTTCAAGTTTAGTTAGTCGTAATATTATGCAATAATGTCAGGGGAAGGAGAGTGCTCGTATTGGAAGTGAATGGTGAAAGGACTCGCTCAGGTTTACGATCGGCTGTCAATAAAACTTACACACTAAACAAAGAGAGGGCCGTGAAGAATAAGCTATCCAAGTGCATAAATCCCAACGGCCTAGTCGTCAAACACACCAACTCAGGACAGTGTGTTACTGATTTCCTTCAACAACACACTCTATTATGAGGCATTCCGAACTTGCCTACTCAACTACTACAGGCTTGAACTAATTGAACACAGGCAAGATAAGCACGGGGCCCACGTTGAGGATCTGATTACGACGCCAGTGATTACGATACATTTGTACCGCAGTAAAAATAAACTCATGACACAGGGCAGTAATGAAAACATTAATTCCTGGCTAAAAGTAGATTTTGTTGAACTTGAAAACTCGTCACAGACATTCACCGAATCTACTCATACGATGAGTGTACATGACAACATCAACACGAGGCCTGCCAACACACCAGCGCTCTTGGCTATTGAATACCCAATGGAGCGTATCCAAAACAACATAGAACCCAATGTTGACATTGTTGAAGAAGTACCTGCCTCAGATAACAATAGCATCTTAACTATCAATGGACATTCGTGCGACTGTAAACAGCGCATTGAGGAACTAGAACAATCACTAAAGGCGCTCATTGTCACTGTTTCAACCAACATTGAAGCAAACAACAAGGTAAGCAGTGATTACAATGCTCTCAAGACAGAAGTCGCACTCCTGCGAGACGAAAATTTGCTGCTGAGAAATACAGTTCAAATCTTACAGAATGCGTCCTCTAACAAACCAAACCGAAGAAGCATGTAATTCTCAAGCAACCGCTTCATCCTTGGGAAATCTTGGGGAAGCTCAATCCCACCCAGAACAGATAATCACTATGAAAACAACTCAACGCGCAGAGGAAGATAAAAAACAACAAACACCTCAATGTGCAGACGAAGATAAACAACAACAAGCAGTCTACCCCATTGACGTCAAAATAAGCAATAGGTTTGAAGTACTTCAAGAAAAGTCACCAGAAAACTTACAGTGCTTTAACATGCTGCAAACGGCAAGACAAGCCAACAAGATACATCGGGAGAACCACATGGAGACATAAAGACTGCTGATAATCGGAAATGGATGAAACAACGGTCGAGACGTGCTGACAACCAACATGTACAGACAGCACGACCTGACTGTACACATATTATACTAGGCGATTCTTAATGAAAGGTTTATACAGCGACAGGATGGCCACATCAGACAAAGACATTGTTTCAATAATCCCACTGCTGGGTGTGTAGCCGGCTACAGACAGATTAGCAGGTTGGGGGGTATCATCAGCCCTACCCACCCCCCCAAAACACCCACGCACAGACAGACAGACAGCCCGACAGACGACAGACAGACAAGGCGGCAGGCAGGCAGGCTGGCAGGCAGACAGACAGACAGCGTACTAACGCACGTAAGAACATACATGCATACGTACTTACGCAGGCGCGTACGAATATACATAATACACTTACGCAGGGCCCCGCCACAAACACACACACACACACAAAACACACAACACACACACAAAGTCGGATTACAAGAGACTATGGCCCAGCAAGCAAAAAGGGAACATTCAACGATTACTGATATAATCTGTCGGGAAAGTGCAATAACTGATGGGTTTATCGCCGCGCCCGCCAGTCTCTCCAAAAGACGTGTACACCTATAGCCAAGGTACCTGTGTTGAAATGTTATCAATACCAATCTTTTGAGGCAGAAATGAGACAGTTACACGCTGTAGGTTGTATTTTTGACTCCTTTACACTTGCTGTAACAAAGAAAAACCGAGTCTTCGTTGTTTGGGCTTCTTCTTGTAGTTTATGCATTGTGGCATCTGTCACAGCCATGTGTACTGATTTTTCTCCATGCTGAAATCCCAAACTGCCTAGCATTTTATACTTTTAAATTCCTCCGTCCTCTCTTCCATGACACGCCAAAGAAGGCTAACTGTCCTTTAATGGTGCGAAAAACCCAGTTCTCTCTGTAAATTTAAAATTTCCCTTAAAGCTCCCCATGATCCTTTTCATCCGTCCAGGGTTTTTTCCCCCACATTCTTTTTTTAAACCAAAGTCCGCAGCTTCCACATAATTCCTAACTTGTCTGCTAATTGTCCATGATTCACTTCCAAGCATCAGGATTGGCTCAATATAGGTTTTTTAGGCAATGCTTTCAATTAGCTACCCCTTTGTCAACCTACTTTTTCTACCACATGTAAAATTTTAAACAGTAATGTTTTTCGATACAAAACTAGGTTCGGTAAGAGAATTTAATTCCTGCAGAAAGGTTTAAAAACAATAGAAAATTAAAACAATGAGGTGGGAGTAACCTCTACAAAAAGGGGAAAGAAAATTTTTAATTTTTTTTTTTCGCCGGTCGAAAACAACGTAACGGGTTTTCTTTTTGGTATTTGTGGGTACAAAAGGATTTTTAATTTTGTTAGGGTATTTTCAATGCACTCCGGACAGGTCCATAGGTGCTCAGATCCTCCCCCCAGCAAAAGCATCAGCGCCCCGGGGACTAATAGTGCCATTTTCTTTTTTGGGATGCGCGGCACCTGGGTTTTCCCGATGTACTTCTCGCGTCTGGCCGTCCCCAAATTTTTACTCCCAAGTCTTTCATCCTGGACAGCGATGTGGATTCACTGACGTAAAAAATCCTCTGTTCTCGACATATTTTTAAAAGGCCCTTAATAACATCGGCACGATCCATGGGCGGGCCATCTACGGGGGGGTGCAGACTAGCCAGTTTATCAGCTCGTTCTTTTTCCCTCGACCCCCCGCTTTGTCCCGGGACGAAAAATAAAAGGGACTTTACGGACAACATACTTCCGCAGCGTCTAAATCCAGTGTCTACGTACAGATCCAGCTTCGACCTTCTGATCATGCTCATTGAATCACTTAGTACACACACTTTGGTAAAAATGCTGTGATTCCACCCATATGAGTACATCGCTGATTTAAACCCTAATGGTTTTTGTCTAATCCGTTTTTGGATTGATTCCTGTAATAGTGAGGTTCTCCACTTTGCTAATTACTAGCAATCATTCTCACTTTAGTGTAATATGTTGTTGGACTTTAGTGTGAATGTGTGAAATCGAAATGGGTTTTAGTTTTTTAAGTCGTGTTAGAATTTATTGTGAAATCGTGGTGGACTTTAGTATGCATACGTTTCGGTTGTGAATGCGTCAGACAACATTTGTGTTTGCTTTAAAAAACAAAATTAACGATAAATTTACGCATTTGTACCTCGGGAAAAAGGGGATGAATTTAAAGGGGAATTTATAAGGGGGGTTTGGGGTATGAAAAAACGCTGTGGATTTTAAAAAATTAAAAAATAAAAAAACAGCCCCATAAAAAAATTTTCCCACGATTTATTGACTAGAATATTTCGCTGCATCTCGTCATGGGGCATTTTGGCAGCTTTTATTATCATTAAGGTAAATTTAAATATTCATACTTAAGCTGAAAAAATTTAAAAACCACATAGCCCACGGCATTTTTTCAAAATGTGAAACATTTTCTTTGGGGCCCTTCTTTTGTGAAAATTCACTAAGGGAGGCATTTTTTTAAAATAAAAAATGCCCAGGATTTTTATATTTCCCCTCTTTAATAAATGGTAGTGATCGGGCATCTAACTTTCTCAGCCCAATGTGAAAACCTAAAAAATTTGAAAAAACTCATTTCAGCTGTCTCCGGAGAGTGAAGCCCGTGTTTTTGTATCTCTTACTTCTCGGTTATTATTACTGCAAGCTGAATCACCTATCATGGTTTTTTTATATCAATGTGCTCGTTGTGATTCTGAGGAGGGGGTGAAATAGTTTTTAGATTAATACAAGTGTTTATTATCGCAAAAAATGTGGGTTATATCAAATATTCATTTCGAGTGATAGTTAAACACTAAATTTTAACCAATCAAGTGCACGAGGCGTGTCGATACAACCAGGGGACCTCAAATTGCCCGGGGTTTGTGGCTAGATAACAAGCGATTGCTGCGTTCTTCAAGTTTAGTTAGTCGTAATATTATGCAATAATGTCAGGGGAAGGAGAGTGCCCCGGTTTTGGGAAGTGAATGGTGAAAGGACTCGCTCAGGTTTACGATCGGCTGTCAATAAAATTACACACTAAAAAAAGAGAGGGCCGTGAAGAATAAGCTATCCAAGTGCAAAAACCCCAAACGGCCTAGTCGTCAAACACCCCAAAACTCAGGACGGGTGTGTTACTATTTCCTTCAACAACACACTCTATTATGAGGCATTCCGAACTTGCCTACTCAACTACTACAGGCTTGAACTAATTGAACACAGGCAAGATAAGCAGGGGGCCCACGTTGAGGATCTGATTAGGGACCCCAGTGATTACGATACATTTGTACCGCAGTAAAAATAAACCCCTGACCCCGGGGCAGTAATGAAACATTAATTCCTGGCTAAAAGTAGTTTTTGTTGAACTTGAAAACTCGAAAACCAACATTCACCGAATCTACTCATACGATGAGTGAAACATGACAACATCAACACGAGGCCTCCCAAACACACCGCGCTCTTGGCTATTGAATACCCAATGGAGCGTATCCAAAACAACATAGAACCCAATGTTGACATTGTTGAAGAAGTACCTGCCTCAGATAACAATAGCATTTTAAACTATCAATGGACATTCGTGCGACTGTAAACAGCGCATTGGGGAACTAGAACAATCACTAAAGGCGCTCATTGTCACTGTTTCAACCAACATTGAAGCAAACAACAAGGTAAGCAGTGATTACAATGCTCTCAAGACAAAAGTCGAAATCCTGCGAGACGAAAATTTGCTGCTGAGAAATAAAATTCAAATCTTACAGAATGCGTCCTTACAAACCAAACCGAAGAAGCATGTAATTCTAAAGCAACCGCTTCATCTTGGGAAATTTTGGGGGAAGCTCAACCCCACCCAGAACAGATAATCACTATGAAAACAACTCAACGCGCAGAGGAAGATAAAAAACAACAAACACCTCAATGTGCAGACGAAGAAAAAACAACAACAAGCAGTCTCCCCCATTGACGTAAAAAATAAGAAAATAGGTTTGAAGTACTTCAAAAAAAGTCACCAGAAAACTTACAGTGTTTTAACATGCTGCAAACGGGCAAGACAACCCAAACAAGATACATCGGGAGAACCACATGGAGACATAAAGACTGCTGATAATGGGAAAGGGGATGAAACAACGGTCGAGACGTGCTGACAACCAACATGTACAAAAGCACGACCTGACTGTACACATTTTACTAGGCGATTCCTTAATAAAAAGGTTTTACAGCGACAGGATGGCCACATCAGACAAAGACATTGTTTCAAAAATCCCACTGCCTGGGGCTGGTGTAGACCGGCAAACCAGACAAGATTAGCAGGTTGGCTGTAAATCATAGCGTCAAAGGGGCAAGCGTACATTTTGGGCCCATCACCGACACCATGAACAACCAAAAATCACGGGGCCCTAAAATGCTGGCACTCTTGAACGGATTACGCACATTTTTTCCTAACTCACCCATTTTTTCTCCTCCATCATATCCCCGAGTTATGGACACCAGCGCCGTCTAGCTGACATAAATAACAACATGTTGCAGAGTTCTGTACTCAAAAAAAGATACAATTCATCAAATACAGCATCATTCACTTACAGGCTGGTGCACCCAAAAAGAGTCTTTACAAGGATCAAAAACATTTTTCTACATTGGGCACCAGTTTTCTCGCCCCCAAAAATTTAAAATATCCAGAACGGCCCCTACCATACATCCAATACGGGAAACGCGCCGGAAATTTTAGCTATCCTGAAAAACCCAAACCAGACGACATACTCCCCCCGGGACATCAAATCCAAAGGACAAAGTGTTTCAGACCCACTCAAAAACCATGCACCTGAAAACCAAGCCAGACGGACACTACCACAACACCAAATCCCCTTAAAAAGTCCCTCCTTTTTACACAGGAGGGTAAAAAATTACGAAGATATGATTCCTATTCTCCCCAGAAAGGATCCGACTTCAGCAACCCAAAGACCCTGCCGCACAACCCCCTGTTAGCCACCAACCCCGAAAGGGTCTAGTTGGTAGTCATTTTCATACCCATGAGACATCATCAGTACCCATTTAAAATTTTAATCCAGAAAGGTTTCACCTCACCGGTATAGCCCCCGCTACACTTTTGTCAAGCACTTATAATGTCGCATAAAACCCCAAAAACCAACAAACCTGGTATTTACTAGCAACTTAGCAAAAAAGCTACATGGATCTCGGTACAAGAAAGACCTCTCCTTAAACGTTTAAACTGCATATTTGGTTATTTAAATTGAAAAACTAAATAACGTATTAGGTTATAAGGGTTTTTACAAACATTGATGGTTTTTACTTTATATTAATTGATAGTACTTAGCTGTATAGTTGGGTTTTAAAAACTCTAATTGTGTTTTTACGGTTTGGAGTGAAGGGGGTTTCCCCCCTTCCACTGCTCTTCCTTACGGATCTGTGTACGTTTTTTTATATTTTTCAGAGAAAATTACTGTTTTCTCTGTACTTTTGAGTGGTTTTGTAATAAGGGACGTAAGTGGTATTCACTTTGTGTGTGTGTGTTTGCTTTTAAACTTGTGATTACGCATTGTTGAAATGTCTAATAAGTACGAACACTGCTCAGGAATAATGGGCTCAGAATCGGGCATGTAAACATATGCCATCTATTAGGGAAGCTGCCCGAACTATCACTTATACTTAATCAAAATTTTCACATGTTTGGCGTTAGCGAAAGTCGATTAAATGGCAACATCTCAGATGATGACATCGCTATCAGAGGTTTTAAAACCATTAGAAGAGATCCCTATCAGAAACAAGAGACGGGTATTGCAGTTTATATTTCCAACTCGCTTAACGCCCACCGCAGGCTAGACTTTGAAACCTGTGAGATTGAGTGTGTATGGATAGAGGTTAAACTTCAAAAATTGCATACCGCTAGTAGTTGGCTATCTTTATCGAAACCCCAGTGCAGGAAATATCTGGTATGAAAAATTCACCACTATGATGGATGTAGTCTTTAGTAATGCTAGGGAAATAATATTGCTAGGTGACTTCAACATAGACGCTAACAAATCAAATAAAACATGGGAAAACATAATAGAGTCATATAATTTCCAACAGTTAGTCAAACAAGCCACTAGAATCACTAAATCATCTGCAACACTTATAGATCATATTTATACTACGTGTGCTGATAACATCACAGAATGTAGTGTACCTATCAATGCAATGAGCGATCACTATCCAGTATGTTGCACGTGGTCGAGAAGGGGCACCAAAACTCCCAAAACACAAACATATAAGCATAAAATATAGAAATTACAAAAATTTCAATCGAGACGTCTTCTTACAAGATTTGGTCAACTCATCTCTAGATTATGTTTACCAGCTTCCTGACCCAGACGATGCTCTGGACCACTGGCTAAAGACCTTTCTAAGTATTTTTGATAAACATGTTCCATTTAAGGAAGTTCGTGTTAAACATCACACAAAGCCCCCGTGGATCACACAGGAGGTAGTTGAACTTATGAGAGATCGCGACAGGGCTCACAAAAATAGAGATCTAACTATGTACCGTAGTCTGAGAAACAAAGTTCAATATGTTATTCGGAAGGAAAAGAAAAACTATTTTAAGAACATAGTAATAGATAAAACCAACACTAAAGATATATGGAAATCAATTAATACCTTGACAAACAAACACAAATCATCACAATCATTACCATCAAATCAGGTTACATGTGATCAATTCAGTAGATACTTTCAGTCCGACATAAACCAACTGAAGGCTGCAATACCAGATGCGCCTCATGACATATCTTTATTATCATCATTCTGTGAGAACAAATGCTATGGACACATTTCCTCCAACATGCCGCTAATGACGACAACTGAAGTATTTACTCATCTCCGTAATCTAAAAAACAATAACTCATCAGGACTAGATGGAATTAGTAGTCGAATCCTTCGCCATGCTGCACCGGCGATCTGCGAGTCACTAACTTTTATATATAATCAATGTATAACCAGAGGTCACTTCCCATCAGCCTTTAAAATCGCTAAAGTGTATCCTCATTTAAAAGCTGGTCCTCTAGACGATCGTCTCATGAGTAATTATAGACCAATTTCCATATTATCCTCATTATCCAAACCGCTAGAAAAGCACATCCACAAAACAACACTAGATCACTTAGTTCGCCATAAACTGATAGTTGACAGTCAGTCAGGATTTCGGCCAAAATATTCTTGCCATACGGCACTAACAAACATGATAGAAAACTGGCATCAAAATATTAACAACAATACTCTATGTGGAGCGGTGTTTATAGACTTTAGGAAAGCATTCGATATGATAGATCATACTATTCTAATTAAAAAACTAGAAACAATGAAAGTAAGTTTTAATATAGTGACATTAATAAAATCATTCTTATTAGACAGAAAGCAAGTAGTATCACACAATAAAGTTTTATCTCAAGCCATTACGATTAATATTGGAGTACCTCAGGGGTCTATTCTTGGCCCTCTATTATTTGCCATTTATATAAATGATCTTCCATTAAATCTGTCGTCGTCCTGCGATCTATTGCTGATGACTGCACAGTATATACGAACGCTGTTGATCGTAATGTGCTAGAATTATCCTTGCAACAGGAAATAAATAGTGTAGTTAACTGGAGTCATGCAAACCGCATGCAAATTAACATTACTAAAACAAAGTCTATGTTAATAGGAACCAGGCAAAGACTTCACACTCTAAACTCGCAGAGAACTCTTCAGCTGCACATTGGCAGCACGCCTGTAGAAAGTGTCACCGAGCACAAGACACTGGGTGTTATCATAGATCAAAATCTAACTTTTAACTCACATGTTCATGCTCTAGTTAAACAAATAGCCAAAAAAGTATACCAACTTGCCAAAATTAAAAATTTCCTTGACGAAAACACAAGAAAGATATTCTATACTTCTCATATACAAACACATATTGATTACTGCTCCACAGTCTGGGATGGATGCTCCAAATCAATAACAAAACGCCTATATTCACTCCAGAAAAGGGCAGTGCGTTTAATTAATGGTGAAAAGCTTACCGACAATTCTAACCTATATAAACGTCTCCGGTTACTGCCACTCCACAAGCGCCTGCTTTTAAATAAGACCAAACTAATTCACAAAATCCTATTTCAAAATGCTCCAAGCTACCTTTGGCCATTGTTTAAATATAACGCTAGACATAGCGAACGACTAAATATACTTCATGTCCCTAAACCTAGGATAGACTTATATAAAACAAGCTTAGCATACTCTGCCGCTCAGTTGTGGAACAATCTTCCACAAGAAATCAAAGACACCACCAATCATGATTCATACATTCGCAACCTGTTTGAACACTACCTTAGTACAGACTACTTGCCCCCATAACAAATAACACAAAAAAGACAATAATGGTAACTTATCTCAAACGACAACTAGCCAAAAAACATTCCCTTATGTATGGCACGTTACACCCTCCTTAGGTATTTATAATGCCCATGTTAAACACTGCCTCAGTGAGTCATTTGTTATTGATTATTTTTCATGCGTTTTAATGTTCTTTTGTTGTCAAAAGTTGCTTCATAAGTGATGTTGAATGAAAGAATGTATGAGAGGAAATAGAGAAGAAGGGCAGAATGTCAGACGGGCCTGCGTGCCCAATTCTTAACCCTTTGAAAATAAAGACTTATTATTATTATTATTATTATTATTATTATTATTATTATTATTATATCCGCCCCAGAAATCACAGCAATAACAAATACAGAAAGTTAACAAAACAACATCCTGACAACCTTGCGTTGGAAATGTGAAACTAATTACATTATCGCAAAATACCCGGGAAGGTAACCCGGTCAACAAATGCATGAAGAAGTCGGATGTGTGGGCCGAAAGGTGCAAATATGGCAGCTCTGCTGTAAACTTGCACAACGCAGTTACGTCCAGAACAACATTCCGGACGAGAGCAGAAGAAGATGAAGATAATCACAAAATAGACCATTGCTTACGCTTAATTTATCTTCAGAGGAATTGACTCGGGATAGAGGAGTTGACATTTATATCTAATACTGTCACTGTCATTTACTGCTAATATAGTACCTTGCTGTGTATGGCAAGGGGGGGGGGGGGAGGGGGTGTCTTGAGCCTGAGGAATTAAGGCCGCCTGGCTAGTGCAGTCGCCGCAAACTGTGCAGGTTAGGATTTTCTTTTTGCCCCCGACAGAAAAACATCCCACACCTTACGGAGGATTCTAACCCTCTGCTGTGTCTCCACCGTGAAGTGGTAGACTTGCTTGCGTATTCCAATGACCCGACGATAGCGCAGCTATTGAGAGTGTCTGCCGAGTCGGACAGGTCAAGGGATAGGAACCAGACGAAGAGAGACACAAACCTGCTGCCCTGTACGTAGACTAGGGACCATCAAATACTAGGCAAACCTGAAAGCATCCTTGACGAAGTCGGATGGACTGAGCCACAGTCTTAATGAAACATTGCAACGCATCTCACTTTATAATCAACCCTCTCTCTCTCTCTCTCTCTCTCTCTCTCTCTCTGTGTGTGTGTGTGTCTCTCTGCCTGTCTCTCTGTCTGTCTCTCTGTCTGTCTCTCTCTCTGTCTCTCTTTGTCTCTGTCTGTCTGTCTCTGTCTGTCTCTTTGTCTCTCTATCTCTAGCTGTCTCTCAGTCTATGTTTCTCTCTCTGTGTCTGTCTCTCTGTCTCGCGCTCTCTCTGGCTCTATGTCTCTCTCTCGCTCTCTCGCTCTGTCTCGCTCTCTCTGTGTCGCTCACTCTCTCTGTCTCTCTGTGTTTCCTTGTCTCTCTCTGTTTCTCTATGTCACTCTCTCTCTCTCGTTTGCTCTCTCTGTGTCTATGTCTCTCTGTATCTCTTTGTCTCTCTGTGTCTTTCTCTCTGTCTCTATCTATCTATCTATCTATCTATCTATCTATCTATCTATCTATCTATCTATCTATCTATCTATCTATCTATCTATCTATCTATCTATCTATCTATCTCGGTGCATGTATACCTGTCAATATCTTAGCCACTAAATAGGAGCTCACTGCTCTTCATGAGACTGCCAGACTGGTCAGTGCCAGTATCCAATTATCCAGTCAATGTCTTCTTTATTAACAGTTCAATCATCCACGTTCTATTCCCTCCACGGGAATATCTTGGTAGAAACAAGGAGTATTCCCTATATCTCTCTTTCTTCCACTCTCTCTCTCTCTCTCTCTCTCTTCCACTCTCTCTCTCTTCTCTCTCTCTCTCTCTCTCTCTCTCTCTCTCCCTCCCTCCCTCTCTATCTATCTCTTTCTCACTCTCTCTCTCTCTCTCTCCCAATCACACAGGTGGATCAAACTGCCACAGACTGTAAGTGGAAAATTCTGACATTGACATCGTGACAGCTGACAGCCTAGATAACAGCCCCGAAACTCGTACAATGTAGCCAAAACAACAATCAAGCATCACTATTGGAAGTAGAGTCCCAACAAACATAATCCAACACCAAATTTCAGACGACTGCGTCACGAACAAATCAAAAGATTTTAGAAGACAACTGCTGCCTCATTGGACATCTGTGCCTCCTCATCCTGACACGATTGCACCTGCTTGATAGGGTACCATACCTAAGGAGCACATCCTACAGATCTATTTCTTCTGTCACGATGTTCCACACCAGTTCGGTGACAGGAAGACAGGATCTGCGACACACGGCAGACTTTATCCTGAAAATATATGTTCAAATATTATGCTTGAAACGCTAGCGCGAAGAAGGGTGAAGGGACAGAATCCGAAAAAAGTAGGCCAAAAGGCTCCTGTGAAGGAAACTTTTAAATGACATGCACTTTGAAAATATGGCCACACTATAGCTTTTAATTTGTATAGTCTAGTGTGTCCTCTAATTTATACTTCTTGAGGTGAGATGAGCTGAGATGAGATTAGATGAAATGAGATGAGATGAGATGAGATGAGATGAGATGAGACGAGCTGAGTCAAGATTCAACATCACAAAACAGTGAACATCCCCATGTGCCCTCCGTCCCCATCTTCAACACCCAAACAAGAATTATAATACTGATGATTGTCAGTTGCAGCCTGATCGTGTGTCCGTCTGGCTTTTCCACGGGGCCCTGAGAACCGCAGGTCATATCCTGCTGCGCCGTTCTCTCAAGGCCAAGATGGTGTATCTGTCGTTCCATACTACATACACGATCCCAAAGAGCCTTGGCTACATATTGTCGTGCACCAATACCTGACCACATATTGTCGTGCACCAATACCTGACCACATATTGTCGTGCACCAATACCTGACCACATATTGTCGTGCACCAATACCTGACCACATATTGTCGTGCACCAATACCATGACCCAGTTTTCTCCCCAAAACTTGAAAAATTTTTGAAATATGACCCTTTTTCGGCACCCAAAACTGTAATAGTTACCAAATCACAACAATGTGGAAAATTCTACCACATTTTTGTCTACTACCTGAAAAAGTGTCAATCCAAATACATACCAATACCTGATATGTCGTGCACCAATACCGTCACAAGTCGTTCCCAACAAATTATTTGTCGGGGCACAATACGACCACAATTTTTGGGAAACCCAATATCGTGACCACTTTTTTAAACTTGTTGACCCAGCCAATATTGTCTCCAACTGTTTTTGTGAATACCTGACTACAAATTTACCAAAACTAATAGTCGGTCCCGACCCATATTTCGGACTTCCCGCATTCGTCGTGCACCAATAGACACAGATTTACGGCATCAATCCTCCTGCATTCGGTCTACAAAATTATGGCCCTATCGTCGTCCCTCCCGACTATATTATCGGGGCCCTATTTTGTGGCCCTGGACCACAATTCTGCCCAATTCCCATATTGGTTTTTGTGCAGGGTAATCCCGACTACATATTGTCGTGACAAACCTGACCAATATTGTCGTGGCACCAATACCTGCCACATTGGTCGGGACCAAAGCAATGTCTGCACCATACCTGCCACATATTGTCGTGCACCAATACCCGACCGCCTGCTCATTTCCCTCTACCCCAGCATGTCCTGGGGAATAAATCCCACAGATGCTCCCTATCTTTGATTTTTGAACTGATGCATGCCCTTCTCAGCATGATCTGTGAATCAGTTACAATCACAACATGTGATTTCTACTATTTTTTTCTACTTCTATGAGTGTCAATCAATACATACGAATCTGATTTTCATGCTATTAAGCGGTCGCAAGGGTTCCCCAACAAATTATGTTTCTGTGTGTTACGTACAACACAATGGAACCAAGCTATCGTGTCTCTTTTTTAAACGTTCGTTGACCCAGCCGTACGGTCCAACGTGTTTGTGTGTGTTCGTTAACTACATTTATCAAAACTATGAGCTCGGTCTGACCATGATTCGACTTCTGCATTCGTCGTCCTCTAATAGAGGAGATGACGGTCATCTAATCCTCCGTGCATTCGAGTCTACAAAATGTGATGGCCCTATCGTATCCCTCTAGACGGGTTTTTATGGTGCTATTTTAGTGGCTGGATACGAATTCTGCCCACATTCCATAGTTGTGAGTTCTTGTGGAGGGTAGATCTGGCTAACGAAAACATCTTTTTAGGGCACTATTATCCAAAGGCCGGTCTCCCTTGCCTATGTGTTAACGTCTTTCTCCGTAATCCCGTATATTCTCGTGAGTAACTTAACCTGAGCGAGAATCGGTAGCGGTTCTCGCCGCGTTGGTAACTTACGTGGTATGTGAGCCGGTCGCTCAGAAAGCAATGGCAAACTACTGAGCGTAATCTTGCCTAGTACATCAACAGCATTTGAAAAATGCTGATGTTGACTGCAACGTCCTGTAAGGGATATGGAAAAAAAAAATATCCAAAGATAGCCTGCTCCGTGGCCAAGGTAGCAAACCGCCTTGCGTTTGGTTTTTTATAAAATGGTACGGGTCCCGGTCGTCCAGAAAGCAATGGCAAACAATTGAACGTGAACTTGCCAAGACGATCACAAACAGCCAATAAAATGCTGGGTTTGACTACACACATACCATTTTATGAATTTAAAAAAAAAAAAAAACGCATGGATGCCTGCTGCCAAATCTCCCGCAGCGTATTCCGAGCGCGGCATGCGCGATTACGAACTGCGTCTGTAACACCTTCACCACGGAGCGGGCTAAATCCTAGGAAAACAAGCCAAATCATTTTTTTTTAAGATAAGGACTCTTTAGGGCGCCTTGAGGCATATTGCGCATTTGGACATAGGGCGCTAGCTCCGTATTTTTATAGATCAGTGGGCGCTCATCAGGCGATATAGTCAAATTATGCCGAAGCAAATGACTAACGTTATTTCTTCGTCCCGGATATTAATACGACATATTAACTCGTTATGGGAAGAAATCTAATTAGAGAACTTGGTAGCAACTGGCAAGATCGAGGGGAAGAGAACAAGGGGAGGGTAGGGAAGTACATGCTTGGATGGCTTGGTCAGGTGGTATGGTCGAGAGAGGAACACTGAGCTGATCCACGACTTTGGTGATCGCGTGAAATGACGAAATATAACCGCTCACGCTTTTCGGCATTGCACTTGATGATAATGATGATGATGATGATGATGATGATGATGATGATGATGATGATGATGATCATGATGATGATGATGATCATGATGATGATGATGATGATGATGAACTCGTATCATCTAAAAGAACATCGATGCCTCAAGTTCACGAGGGCGTGACTGAACATTAATATCTATAACTTTGGGAAGGTGGGGTACACTTACAGCTTAACTCAGACGAAAGACAATCAAGATATCACAGTGACTAACAACAGTCTTGGAAGAATTTATCAAAAAAGCTCAAGAGAAATGCAACGTTTAATCTCAACAAGGAATGCGACTGATAGTTGGCATGTGTGTATATCCCCAGAACTTGGATAACCCATTTATTTATATTGTCACGAATTGTTACTGCACAAATCAGAGGTTAACTGACTACACAGCCTTCCGTCAGTGTTGTCAAATAGAATGAAACGATATGGTGTGTTCATCAGTTGCGTGGTATGTAACTTATCGAACGTTGTCGCCTGAAGGTTGTGTTTATATCTCTGTGATGGGAGCCTTGGTATAGCAGAGGCTAGCACGCTTGAATGCCGGTGCGATGGTCGTGAGTTTGAAGCCTCCTGGACAAAGTATTTCCCCCCTCACATTCGCCTGGACTTTCAAGTCGACCCGACCTCAAATGAATACAGTTTGGTGTGTAGGAAAAAGAAGATGGCCGACGTGGTATTTGCCACATCAAACATGGAGTGTCGGCTGGCCTATACAATACTGAGCTTGCACCATATACTTCATACGTGACGCGAAGTGGACTAGGGTTCTTTACTTTACTGTTACTATTATGTGTGTGAGTGTGTGTGTGAGAGTATGTGTGTCTCGGAGGCTCCGTGGCGAAGTGGTCAAGCCGTTTGTCTCGGGCTCCGAAAGTTGTCGGTTCGATCCTGCGCCGCGCCCTTCGGTTCAAGAGTGAAATTTTTCGGAGACTCCTGTGGGTCGTCGCTAGAGCTACGGAGTTCGTGCTTTGTGCGACGCTTTCCGCTTCTGAGAAAAGAGACCGAGCCATATGGGATAAAGCCCGGTGCAATGAAGTCGACCCTGTCGACTTTTAAGCGACTTTTTTAAGTATGTGTGTATTTGTGTGGTTGTGTGTGTGTGTGTGTGTGTGTGTGTGCGTGTGTGAGAGAGTTTGTGTGTGTGTGTTTGTATGTGTATGTATATGGGTATGTATGGTTCCACTACGACAGTACATGTATTGTAGGTCTCGTATTATGTGTGAGTGCGTGTTTTTGTGTTTATATGTGTATGTGTGTGTATGTGTGTATGTGTGTGTGTGTGTGATTTCAGAACGATAGTACATGTGTTGTAAGTAACGGAGTGTGTGTGGAAAGCTAACTTGCATGTGTAACTCCTGGATGGCGGGGTCTCCGCGGCCAAGTGCTCCAGCTGCCTGCCTCGCGTTCTGAAGGTAGTGGGTTCGTTGTCGGACCCCTTAACACGTTTCACCAGTGTCCATATCTTCGGAGATACCTGGATGTCGTTGTTGGAGCTGCCTAGTTCGTGCTCTATGCCATGCTTTCGGCAAGCCGCTCTGCGGAAAGGAACCAGTCATATAGGATAAAAGTCAGGTGCAATGAAATCGATTCTGTTGCCTTTAAGCCCCCTTTGTTTTTTTATGTGGAAAACAAAATAGCTTCGGAGTGGTCATTTCTCTCATCGTCATCATCATCATCATCATCATCATCATCATCATCATCATCATCATCATCATCATCATCATCATCATCATCATCATCATCATCATCATCATCATCATCATCATCATCATCATCATCATCATCATCATCATCATCATCATCATCATGTGACATGCTGATAAGCGTTGGCGGTCATTATTTCAACATCTTATAAGATCACCAGAGTCGAGGATCAGCTCCGTGTTCTTGTCTCGGCCATGCCATGTGGTCAAGTCATCTAAATACAGTTAAACCTCGGTTTTCGTCGATAATATGTCCGAAAACAATCGACAAAACCCGAAATCGACGAAAAACGAGGCAATTATTTCCATATGAATCAGTGTAAATCCAATTAATTCATTCTATATACTCTAAAATACATACTAAAACACATTTTACAGAGAACAAATATAGTGTTTACTACTATTTTTCGGTCCCAGACGTGTTAGAACTCGCACCACCGCCGTACCTAGTAACACAATATTTGCCAGTGCGCGTCTTGAATTTTTCAAACCATAATCTGCTGGTCCTTAAATCACTAAGTACACTAGCATTCGTGCCAGTCATTTTTTTAAATGAGATCTGCATACAACAGACTGACCTTTTCACATATGATTGCCTCCGAACAGAATCGCCATCTAACTGTTTTTGATTTATCCACTATAATAATAACTGTACGACATCTTCAATTGTATGCGATCTCTGTTTCGTTAGCACATTCATGTCTTTCGCTGCAATCGCCTCTTTTGTTGCTTCCTTTTTCGCCACAACTGAAACTTATCGTGGACGACGACTTCCGTACATGCGACCGATTTCAACAATCTTAATGCCGCTCTCGTATTTTATTATTAGCAAGTGATGCTCACACAACGAAAAACAACGACGCGAAACTGAGCAGAAGAACGCCTGGGTCCCTATGTTTTCGCAAAATTAGCAGCGAGGTCATGTGAGCACATCGACGAAAACCGAAGCAATCGACGAAAACCGAGGCACATTTTTCGCGGAAAGAAATCTACGAAAAGCGAAACTGACGACAACTGACGGCAACGAAAACCGAGGTTTGATTGTTTACGGTTATCATTTGCTTTTTTGTAGGACTTACTTGGTTTTTCTGTCTGTCCATTATATTCTTTGTATTTCCCCAGAAACTAAATTGTCAATGCCATTGGATGTTTTTCACCATGTCTGCTCATTGTCCACGCTTCACATTCATACAAATGTACAGTTTCTATGTAGCACTTTAACACTCTTTTTCTTGTTGAAATTGACATCTTCATATTGGTCAGTATGTTATTCATCCAGCAAATGGTTACCTTTGCCATAGTGATTCTTGTTCTAATCTCTTCAAGGCACCTCCCCTCTGGTGTTATGACTGTTCCAAGATTCACTTGTTTAATAATATTCCCATTTATCCGTATTTTCTTCATTCAAGGCTTCAGATGCCACACATCCACACAGCTGGTCACGCCTAACCTGGACGTGTCAGATTGATGCGGCTCAAGTGGGCTGAGAGGGTTGGCATGAAGATTGAACAAATACAATCAAGACACCATATTGCTTGAGTCGCGGTTGCGCAGTGGCTAGACCCTAGGCTAGCCGGCCAGATGACCGTGGGTTCACATCCTCATCTAGACGGATTTTTACAATTAACCTGGGTTTCCAGGTTGTTAGTTAGTTGCATATCCTTTACAAGGCGTCACAGTCAACCCCAGCAATTTTACTGTAATTTCTTGGCAAGTTTACGTTGTGTTGAGTTGAGCTGAGCTAAGAACTTACATCACTGCACTCAGGACATTCCCATACGCGCGCCGTCCTCTCGTTCAACAGCCAGTGAAGAGTCATACTACTAATCGTTCCCACCGCTATCTGATTGAAAGTTCTCACTGTCTTCCCTCTCAGTTTTGATATTCTCCCAGAACCCCTGCCGATTTCCCGCAATATCATTATTTCCACATACGGGTTCTCAGTCTGTTCCCCCGTCTTCTCTACCTGGTCCCACAGGCGCACGACCACCTCTCCCTTGTCCATAGGTAATCGACTCCCAAGAGATACATTCCCCGACAGCCTATCAGTTTGTTAATTCCCCAAGTTTACGTTCAAAAGTTGGCCATTTCTTTCTGAACCTCCAGTACTCATACCATTGTAAGAAACTTACGAAAGCGGTCTGCTGCCAAATTCGCCTGCAGCTGTGTTTTGAAAGCGGTATGCGGGATAACGAATTGCGTCCAAACCCCTTCACGACAGAGTCGGTCAGGTTGCCTTAGCCTAAAATGATTACCACGAAATGTCCTGGGTAGTAAAGGCGGCCGCATAATACTAATCTTATTACCCACAGAATGCCGAGGGATCTATACAAACATG
>JACEFZ010013874.1:0-20000 GCA_014155875.1 Cepaea nemoralis | reverse complement strand
AGTCTAAATGAACGACGGACAGACAGAAGAAAGAAAGAAAGAAAGAAAGAAAGAAAGAAAGAAAGAAAGAAAGAAAGAAAGAAAGAAAGAAAGAAAGACAGAAAGGCATTCAGGCAGGCAGAAAGAATGAAAGAAAGAAAGAAAGAAAGAAAGAAAGAAAGAAAGAAAGAAAGAAAGAAAGAAAGAAAGAAAGAAAGAAAGAAAGAAAGGCATTCAGGCAGGCAGGCAGATAGAAAGAAAGAAAGGCATTCAGACAGGCAGGCAGGCAGGCAGGCAGGCAGAAAGAAAGAAAGAAAGAAGAAAGAAAGAAAGAAAGAAAGAAAGAAAGGCATTCAGGGAGGCAGAAAGAAAGAAAGAAAGAGAAAGAAAGAAAAAAAAAGAAAGAAAGAAAGAAAGACAGACAGACAGACAGACAGGCAGGCAGGCAGGCAGGCAGGCAGGCAGGCAGGCAGGCAGAAAGAAAGAAAGAAAGAAAGAAAGAAAGAAGAGGTAACAACAGATGGAAAGTGGAAACACACGAAGTTATGGTGCGATAATGTTCTGTGTAGAGACAAGATTATTTCGTATCTGTGCACTCTACGGACATTTGAACACAGACTTCCAACAAGTTCCTTCAGCTTGTACACAGATTCAGAAAGCGCTTGTAGTCCACATTTGAACACAGACTTCCAACAAGTTCCTTCAGCCTGTACACAGGTTCAGAAAGCGCTTGTAGTCCACATTTGAACGCAGACTTCCAACAAGTTCCTTCAGCCTGTACACAGGTTCAGAAAGCGCTTGTAGTCCACATTTGAACGCAGACTTCCAACAAGTTCCTTCAGCCTGTACACAGGTTCAGAAAGCGCTTGTAGTCCACATTTGAACACAGACTTCCAACAAGTTCCTTCAGCCTGTACACAGGTTCAGAAAGCGCTTGTAGTCCACATTTGAACACAGACTTCCAACAAGTTCCTTCAGCCTGTACACAGGTTCAGAAAGCGCTTGTAGTCCACATTTGAACACAGACTTCCAACAAGTTCCTTCAGCCTGTACACAGGTTCAGAAAGCGCTTGTAGTCCACATTTGAACACAGACTTCCAACAAGTTCCTTCAGCCTGTACACAGGTTCAGAAAGCGCTTGTAGTCCACATTTGAACACAGACTTCCAACAAGTTCCTTCAGCCTGTACACAGGTTCAGAAAGCGCTTGTAGTCCACATTTGAACACAGACTTTCAACAAGTCCCTTCAGCCTGTACACAGGTTCAGAAAGCGTTTGTAGTCCACAGAGATATGGTTGCACCCTTGAATGCTAAGAATCCCACGGACAGCTTAGATGATTACAATCCAAGAAATGCCAGCGACGAGTTAACAACAACATCTGATTATTTACAGGGCGGTCGTTATTTTCTGGTCATGTTACAAGACGAGGTCTGGGGAAGGTTGTGACAAACGGGAAGATCGAGGTTGTCAGAGACTGAGGTCGACAGGAGGGGGAAATGCTGGATTTTTCTTTGCGCATGGCACATGATGATGGTGAATTTGCCATTGCTTTCTGAACGATCTGCACTCATACCATTTTATGAAAACCAGCGCAGGCGGTCTATCACTAACACATATAACCATTTTTATGGATGGTACTTTATGAAAGCTTCCTGGTTGAGTTCTGGTTGAGCAGCCGTTCTGTTTTTGTTTAATTAATCCTAAGATTTGGCACATAATATTAAAAGTTAAAAGTTAGTTGCATATCCTTTACAGGACGTAGCAATCAACCCCAGCATTTTCTGGCTGCTCATGATACCTGGGCAAGCCTACGTTCATTAGTTTGCCATTGCTTTCTGAACGACAGGCACCCATACCATTTCATTTATAAAAAAAAACAATATAAGGCTGGCCTGCTGCCAAATCGCCCACAGCTGTGTTTCGAACGCGGTATGCAGGATTACCAACAGCGCCCGTAACACCATCGCCACGGAGCTTGTGATATTAAAAAACCGCAACTATAATGATTGATGTAACCGAGCACTTGTATGTGTACTTCATGACGTACGCGATCGGCGGTTTGTTAGCTTCCTGGTTGAGTTTATCTTCTTTGCACTCAGACATTACAAATAATATATTTATGAGAGTCAGCTCGTTGGAGCGGTTAAAGCTTGTAAATCACGGTCAAATAGCCACGCAATACACATTTTCAGCTATTATATAACCAATGCACAATCTCAAAAGTTAACAGTAAGTGGTATTCATTTGCGCAATGCTAGATGAACGATACATCCGTGGACACAATAATAGACAAATAAATTGTCACGAAGCAGTTTCCTTTTATAAGTCTGTGGTGTGAGAACAAGGAGGAATATGTGGCTAATCTGTCCCTAACCTTGACAAGCTTTGACATTCACTAACTAGTGCCTGCGGAGAAGAGAAGGACTAAAACTAAAACGGTATGACAAATTCATCAACGTGGAGCTTATAGAGAGAGCTAAATAAATCCCAGCGAATCAAGAGGTTAGAAAAAGACGATGGCACTAGATAGGATAAAGTCTGAGGAAAGCTGATAATAGCATAACTAGAAATCCTGTCTCTGGAGCCACGGGAGTTAGGAAATAACCGGATATCTAAAAACAGTCGGCGAAGAAAAGATAGACACCGCGATTAATAATATGGGGAGGAAAGTAAGAGATGGCAAAAGATGGGTGGGGTGGTTGGGTTGGCGGAGGATCTGTGATCTATTGGGGGATAAAAGACAGAAGAAAAGGAAGGAGATGGAAAGAAGAAGAAGAAGAAGAAGAAGAAGAAGAAGAAGAAGAAGAAGAAGAAGAAGAAGAAGAAGAAGAAGAAGAAGAAGAAGAAGAAGAAGAAGAAGAAGAAGAAGAAGAAGAAGAAGAAGAAGAAGAAGAAGAAGAAGAAGAAGAAGAACAACAACAACAACAACAACAACAACAACAACAACAACCAGCACCACCACAACAACAACAATAACAACAACGACGCAATTGTTCTTAATGTGACTGTAAAGGCCAATGTCGTATTGTCATGTGCCATGGAATAGTCTCAGAACTGTCGTCAACAGCCAGTAAATAAAGTACAGACACCTGTGTCCTGCCAACCACTACAGCTGTCTGCATTATCTGCCACATCCGCGAGCCATAAATATACAGTTACGTATTGCCTATATCGAACGAGGCGGGCACGGTAGCGATGTTGATAGCATGTCGATAGCGATGTCCATTGCGATGTCCATAGCGATGTCCATAGCGATGTCCATAGGGATGTCCATAGCGATGTCCATTGCGATGTCCATAGCGATGTCCATAGCGAACTGTGCTGGTAATATCATGATAAAATGACACAAAGTAGTGCAGCTTTACATAACAGAGTTAAGACACATACAGAACGTTGCGGCAATTAACCATCATCAGCAAACAAACACATTCACAAACACAGGATACAGTCTAGGAGATCTCCTGTGACTACATCAGAAGGTGACGACAGGACGAGAAGAACAAAAGCATGGAAAAATGGAAGCAATGAAGAGAAAATGAGAATTGAAAAAAAAGTTACTTGAAAAGAATTTTAGTTGAAGAAAATGTTTAATTGAAAAAAATTTTAATAAAGGAAACGTTCATACTCACCTCACCGTTCGGATCTGTAAGTGACTAAGAAAATCTCCGATGTATTCTGATACCCGGTGCTGGGTGTTATGGTTCAGTGAGCACATAGAAGGAAGGGGGCGGGGTAGGAGGACGGTAACTGGTCTGGTAAGAGTATCTGAGCAATCACAGTCAGTACCACCTTCAATCTTGCGCGTCTCATACTTCACTAGTAACAACAACAACATAGCGACAGCAACATGACGACGACGACAACAACATAGCGACAACAACATGACGACGACGACATTGATGGCAACAACAACATAACGACAACAACATGACGACGACGACAATATCGACGGCAACAACAACATAGCGACACCGACATGACGACGACGACAACAACAACATAGCGACAGCAACATGACGACGACGACAATATCGACGGCAACAACAACATAGCGACAACAACATGACGACGACGACAACAACAACAACATAGCGACAACAACATGACGACGACGACAACAACAACATAGCGACAACAACATGACGACGACGACATTGATGGCAACAACAACATAGCGACGACAACATGACGACGACGACAATATCGACGGCAACAACAACATAGCGACAACAACATGACGACGACGACAACAACAACATAGCGACAGCAACATGACGACGACGACAATATCGACGGCAACAACAACATAGCGACAACAACATGACGACGACGACGACATACCAGGCAACATCTAGGAAAACCGATCAAGAAAAACGAGAATAAAGTGCACACGTATCGACGAAAAAAGCGATCATATTCTGCATGCTGATGGAGCCGTAACACACATGGACATAACCGGGGTGTTGGAACGTTTTTGTTTCATAACAATTTATGACAAACATGAAACTTGCGAATTTAAAAAGTATGCATGCTAAAATACAAAATTGAAACAGATATTTTACACTAAATCAGTAAAAGTAAAATCAACAATTCAAAGTTTGCAGCATCTCATTGTAAAAACTCTAAGTACTTGAAGGACTATTTTATACGTATTGAGGCTTATTGGGTGTAAGGTGTTAACCCAGTATTTGGATAGGGTGTATTTTTAATGTCTCTGCAGTGTTTGAAAATATTGCCGGTCCAAGTTGTGTATATACACCTATTTTTTTTTCATATCCTTTACAGGACATCGCTGTCAAGATCAGCATCTTTCAACTGATTGTTGATTTCTTGGCAAGATTACGCTCAGTAGTTTGCCATTGCTTTCTGGGCGGCCGGCTCACATGCCCCGTAAGTTACCGCGATTCGAACCACTGCTGATTCTCACCGTCATCACGTTACCGACGAGAGTATACGAGATTACGGAGAAAAGTCATAACCTCTAAGCCACGAAGCCTGCTATACACCTATTATGATGCATAAACTTTACAGAGGGTGAATACAAAACTTGGACCGGTAATTATTTCAAACACTGCACAGTCATTAAAAACACACCCTATATATCGGCACTTGGCGGGTGATGTGGTCAATATTACGCAAACAGCCTTTACTTCCCATGTCACTTCTTGGTATACACTTTAGGCTGAGCGCCCAATTCAATTTGTGTTAAAATCTGCTTCATTGTTCATTCGAACCAATGATCAACGGGCCAACATGCAAGCGCACTAGCCACTGTTCTAAAGCGGCTCCCATATCTCGTTGTTTATTACCAAAATGCCTACCTTTTAATTAAAGATTCTTGATGAGACCATCAACATTGTCTCCTAGAGCTGTGTATTGTCTCCCTTGGCGTGGATGTTTCAAACATGTAAAATAGTTAATTAACGTATTAACAATATCGCCTGTTTTGTTAACGAGAATCACAGCATAATCCTTGTAAATTAATCTTTAAATCACCAACAGCGCGCACTGAATATCACCTTATACAATCACAGTGTATCTTTTCACCGTATTTAGGATGCAATTAAACTACATAACCGGGTCACGAAACCGGGCCTAAAATGGTGTCAAGTCCGGTACAATATAGCGATAACAGACAAGACAATTTGAACGCATTTAAAATAAACCGAACCACGTTTTAACCTCGTGTTTCGTTAGAAAGTGCGTCTGTTACTAAGTACTTTATTTTCTGTTTCTCTGACTGTGCTTATTAGTCTATATTCAATTTCTCCATTATTTACATCACACAGCCAGCATTTAAAAATAAATAAATAAAATAAACGCAGGATAATCAGTTATTAGTTTTGCAGTGTAATAATGGAACTAAATAAGCCATCTTTAGGAGAATTGAAAGTTCATCTTCTTCGATTTCGCCTTATTCTTTTTCTCTTTCTTCGGCACATTCATCTTCTTTTGCTCCTCCTCCTCCTTCTTATTCTTTTATTAATATTTTTATTATTATTCAATAGATACTTTTTTTTTTAAAACCACTCTACAACACAAGTCTACCTATCAGCTCTGTGCTACTAGTACCAATCCTGGACAATGACAGGAAAGAGAAAAGAGATATTACAACAACGGAAATGAGATTCCTGAAAGAATAATCAATATATCAAGAAAAGAGACATTCATAAATGAAGAAATCAAGACTAAACTAAAATGGGGATTATAGCTGCGCTAAATTTTATCAGAAAACAGCAACTTAAATGGATTGGCCATATAACTAAGCTACCGACTAACAGTTTACCACAACAAGCAATGATGTACAGGCCAAACGGAACCAGAGGAAGAGCCGGCCATGTAAATGATGGACAGAGGTAACAACATAATTCATGGGAATCACTATATATGAAGCCCATAAACGGGCACTCCTCCGATCTTTATGCTTCACCTCGACACCGCAAGTTCCACGAGGAACAAGGTGAGATGATATTATTATTATTATTATTATTATTATTATTATTATTATTATTATTATTATTATTCTGGACAAACAGAATGACCGCGAGGTCATGGGCTAACGGGGCTATGGCTCGCCATAGGGGATGGACTCCCTGTGGTCAGATTTGTGTCCTAAACCTGCGACTGGCCTAGCAAGCCGGCAGGGGATCTTCATACTGCTCGTAGAAAAACTAAGAAGTATAAACGGACTGTTTATTAGAAAGCAGCAAGTCAAATGGTTTGGCCATGCAAGTAGGTTACCAGTCAACAGCATATCACAACAAGCAATGATGTACAGACCAGATGGAAACAGAGGAAGAGGCCGGCCACGTAAACGTTGGACGGAGAGAATAGCAGAGTCCATGGGAATATCGATATATGAAGCCCATAACCGGGCACTCTCACGAAGTTTATACTTCACCTCGACACCGCAAGGTGCAAGAGGAACATGATGAGATGAGATTATGATTATGATTATTATTATTATTATTATTATTATTATTATTATTATTATCATTATTATTATTCTACATCTTCTCTCCGTCGTCTGCCATATATCCCTATTAAAGAATATATCCTCACCCAACTCAAGCCAATACGTCCTATCTTTTGTTATCTCTTGCAGCTGCCTCCATGACTACCTTCTCCATATTATTCATCTCTGTCTCTTCTCCGTATTTTAGGTCTTCTTTTATTTCGTTTGCCCTTTGGGATCTTGAAGAATGGGTTTCTAGCTATACTTTTATCTGGTTCTCTTAATACGTGTCCAATCCAGAGGCTAGTATCTTGTTCTCCTCTAGATTAGCTAGTCTATTTCTCGCTTAAGGTCCGCATTAGTGATTCTATATATTACTTTAGTCCTATTCTGGGAAAGCACCAGTAAATGAATGTTCGTAGTTTATTAAATAATTGTTTTAGCCGATCTTCATGTTTCTGATCCGTTCAGCAATACCGGTTTAACGTTACAGGTAAATACTCTACGTTGGGTGCAGGGTGTATTTTTAATGACTGTGCATTGCTTGAAAATATTGCCGGTTAAAGTTTTGTATTTAGCTATTATGTTACATGAAATTTACAGAGGGTGAATACAAAACTTGGACCGGCAATATTTGCAAACACTGCAAAGCCATTAAAAGTACACCCGGTATTTTAATTCCTTCTGACTTCCACAAATTCCCTACTGCTTTGAAAGCCCTATACTTTTGTATGGATGTGAAGCGTGGACAATAAGTATACCGGTGTATAAGAACACGAAGGCTTGTTGTTTTCTTGTTGATATCACTTTTATTGGTGTAAGATGACAAAGGTTCGATGTTCTCCTCCACTCAATACAAAGCCGGATCTTAACTGCCCTTGCCAACCCAATACGTCACGATTGAGCATCTCTCTCACCCTTTCACTCTCGATGCTCAATCGTGCTGTATCTGTTTCCCACTAGATTCTAATAATACCCCAGTACTCCTCCCTTACTGTTACACCTCCCCATGTTTAATAAAGAATTTTCCTTATAAAGGAAAAATCTTTACTCCTAATCCCCATACTCTATTCCCTCTTTTTCATTACTTCTCACAATCTTCCCTAAACCAATGAATATTCAATTTCTTTAACTTTTTCCCCTGCTATATAGTCAACCCTCCTCTTCTTCGTTTCTGGCTCTTCAACCAACCATAACATATTTACATATCTTTAATAACATTTCAATTTCAACTATATACAATAACATCATAACACGTCTTCTTAAATACTCCTTCCTCATAAGCAATCTGCTTAAAATTTCAAACGCTGATACCAGCTCCCTTTTATCATCACCAACGCTAGTTATCCCCCACTTTCAACTAACCTGAAATTACTTTCACACGATAGGAAGACAAAGAATCGGTGGCCACCGGAATTTAAAAGAAGAAATAGAACTCTTTCCAAAAAAAACAACATTCACCTAAATCACACACCCCTTTACACCCCTATGTTCTTTGAGACTTTATGTAATAAAGTCTATACCAATTATATCTCCCCCAGTACCACTCATTATGGTAACAGTTTACGCTGCTATCTACAGCATCAAATACCAACCATCATCCAAAAATATTCTTCACTTCTAAGTGTCTATATAACAGACACTACCTTACCTCAACCTCACACTGTAATGTAAACCACAAAACACATCTCGAAGACACAATTAAAAAGGTCTATTATCCCTTAAGACCTCCTCCAACATTATACATAACACCTCACCTAACCTCATCATCTCGTATAACTAATCTTCTCCAATACCTCAGGTTCTCTCTTAATGTCCATTTCTTATGGGCATATCTACTAAAATGCTCCACTTATGCCGTTATCAACAGCAACCTAGTAACCTTGAAATCTCCCCTTAAATGTTAACCAACACAAACACAACTCCACTATATACATTACTCTAGCAACCCACTTATTATTCTATCTCTGAAGCTTAATACACCCAAAGGGCTAAACATTTACATCCTACCCAGGCCATGTAACCCAATGCCTCTCTAAAATCTTCCACCTCTCAATTCATAATTCATGCCGTAATCTACAGCAGCAAAAATAACCACTCATGTCTGTGACTGCTTGCAATCAACTTTATCTCAGTTCCTTTATTACGGACCCACAAACACCCCATGTCACTATGTCTCCCCTATGTTCATTTCTCATTAACACAGTTACACCCCTTTATTATTGTACTGTTATCCACAGTGTCTAGTCAAACATGGATCCAATTCATGTTTACTCATCATCTGGGGTAATTTTCTTATTCTTCTATAACCCAGCAATCTCGTGTATATCATGGCTCTTCTGACCCTCCCCGAAACTATGTTTAAAACTTTTCTCAGCTTTACCCCACTGAATATATTCATTAATCTTTTCTTCTCCCATGTGACTTCTAATCCCATATATTTCTAATTAATGTTTACTTTAGTGTATCTCTAAAGTTTCCCATAACCATTTTACTTGTGTAGTAACTTCATAGCCCTATTAAGCTCTCTACGCTGCTTATCACAGCTCAAAATACCCATGAACTTCTTCTTCACAAAGAGAATGTGTCTCTCTATTAGCTCTCAGTAGCTCTTTTCTGAACGAAGGGTCCTAATTAAAGCCCCCTTTATTGTCTTTATTCTAGACAAAAACCCTGTAAATTAAACATAACCTAATTAACTACTATTTAACACACAAAACAGCGAAATAAAATCACAACAGGACATCAAATCCCCCCCCCCCCCCCCCCCCAAATTTTTGTAACAATCATTTATGTTTCCCCGCAACTCAACTAAAAGTATGATGATGATAGTGATGATGATGGTGACGATGATTAAAATAATACAACATACATCCTAATCTATTTTTACCTACTACTACTGGTCTCTTTTACGGACCAGTAGTTTACACATAAAAGTCTAAGAACACAATAACCCTATTCTAAAATAATAACAATCATTTTACAGGACCAAATCAAGCAAAAAAAACTTTATACATGAGGCAATAAAACAATTGTCTTCTCGCTAAAGATAAGGTTTTCAAAAAAAAATACAACTCCCTTCAAATTACTACGTACAGTGGCCCATCCACATTGGCCTCCTATATGACTTATACTTTCTTCAATTTCTATAACCTACAAAAACAAAACACTTCACCGCCCAGTATGTATATCTGTTAAATACAGACCATCATAACGCGGAACAATACTTGTTCTTCTCAACCAAACTCACTACTCAACAACTGACCGTTCCTTTTCTGGAAGTCAAACTTTGATTATCTCCCCTCAAAATTTTCTATCCTTTTCAAAACTAAATCCTACACATCACAAATACCTTAAGCAAGCTCTGTGAACTACAGGTCACTCACTTTATCCATTACTAATGTGGCGATTATTTCAATGTCATCTCAATGTACCAGCTCGGCACAGCTATTATTTCCCTTGGCTTTATACCAAACATCACTACCACTTCCTAATCCTTACTGTTAACTACAGTATCTCCACTCTCCTACATCCAACAAAACTTTGTCTATTTACTATAGACCTCTCACCAAAACAACTAATTCTACTTCCACTTTCTCGTCTACCCGACGCAATTAATATTTCATTCTAGTACTCTCAACGTCTCACCAGCACTATTCTAAGCTATCCTCAAGTCTCACCTATCATTCTTGCATCGTGACGACAATCAAACCGGTCACCCTCCTCGGAACACGTTCTCCAACATTTATTATACTGACCTTGTTTACCTTCTTATCTTTCACTCTTATTTATCGGAATTCTTTCAGAACTGCACGCCACGCCACTTATAATCGACAGCAGACCTCTCTTTCCTCGTTCTCAGTCTTAGGCACTCTTGCTTCTCCATTTTCCTGTCAAGAATACTAAACAAGTTTTGTGAAACATCATTCAGAATGTTAACTCCGTTTCCGTTATATAACTTCCAACGTCAGACATTCTACAAAAAAAACATCACAATTCTTTTTCTATCTCTCTATGTTTCACGGTTTTTCAACATCACTTATCAACCACTCTTCTCATATTCACACGGATAATGACACACAACCTCGCTCTCCTCACACGCCTACTCTCGCATCGCGACAACCTAACGTCTCCATACTATTACAACAACAAAACACTTTAGACGCCACCTCAACATTCCAGCAATCATTCACCACATATCTACACGTATTGATCTCCTCTACACATATTGACACAAGACATATCAACGCCACTCTTACATTTAATCTATGTACTTCACTTAGGCGACGTCACCACACGTCTCTCTCGTCATCGCGACGAACACCTGTCTGACAGTTATACTCACGTATGAACAACGCACAACCAGACGAATTATTCCAGAGGACTTTCTCAATTCACTGCTTTCTTATATCTCTACTTTACTCAATCAGTCACTCCTATACGAAGGTCAGACCCTACATTACCTCTCGCAACTTATATTGAAAGCGCTTTTACAGCACTATTTACTATCTCTTTAAAACAAACTTCATTCCAACATGTCACAAATCTCGTAACTATTATTCTATACTTCTCCACCCACAACAACTTTCTTCTTTCTCCACAAGTACGACGTAACTCGTATTTTTCAAGCATCCACTTCTACAGTCTATTACTTTTATTCTCACGTTCAACTGGCTATTTTACACACAGGATACTCAGTACCTCCTCAATCTATATCTCCTCACCAGACACTCTCGGTTCACCTGTCAACAATACTATTCTTTCTTCTCCAACCAACAAGCAAAACTATCTCGGACATCACGTCATAGCTCTGAGTCAAACCACTTCTAATACTAACATTCATACTTAATTTATCTCTCACCCTCTACTAATTCTGTCCTGAATCTACCCTATTTTACTTAATATACTCTCTCTACCTCGTAACCAAACAGTAGATATCTTGTATCACGTAATCCACGTGGAATATCATTTGCCGTACTTCCTTATCTTCAACACCACTATCACCTACCCTGAACCACGCTACCCTAAAAAATTCATCTGTCTATTTTAGACAGCTTATATACCTATACTCTCAAACCGGAGTTCTTCTCATAAGCCAAAACTATTTCATTTTCCTTCTTCACCCAAGGAATTTTAACCGTTATATAGTGTGTCCAAATTAAACACTTCACTGTCTTTCAATACATTCACCCGTCTTTCAGTTATAATGTCATCTTCACTATCTGTTGTCAACCTGTTAAAGTATTCAGGTCTTAAGGTCCTAAGGTCTTCTATTTTACTTAAGTCACTTTCTGTCGTTGAATAAATTCTCGCTAACTGTCTACCACTATTCTTCTTCTTAAATGAGTTCCTTCTATTTCCTTTATTTGCGTCAGTCTGCTCACTGTTTCCTGTGTACCTTACGTAACGTTTATACCTTCCCATCTCGTCCTTCAGATGACACACTAATAATAGTTCCATCATCAGACTCGTTATAGTTTACTGCAAACACGTCGGCCCTATTCCCATAGTCATCTTTAAAACGTCTGGCTTTCTTTCTCTTTCTCGGTCTTCGTCCCTTAGCCTTCCCTACATAGTCACTAACCAAAACTCTATCCGTCTGTCCACCAGTCACTATTCCGTATGAGGGAACAACACTCTTCAATTCAGGATCTGCTCGTAGTGCAACACTCTCATTCTCCGAATCATCGGTAATAATATCTGTTTCAGCATCACTATAATATTCGGCTGTAGGAATATCTTCTCCGTAACTTGAACTCTGACAGCTAATATTCCTACACCATTTGGGAACTAGTTTCTTGTCTATAGCTGAAGAACTTGACATGGCACTACCTCTATTTACTATCATACTAACACTTTTCTTCATTGACTTCCTTTCGTCCTTGGTCCTCCTCTGTCCATCTTTTCTAACTTCAACCTTGTCTCTCTTAATCAATTGAGTTGGTTTTGACTGATTCTCTATGAAGTCAGTTTGAGTTCCCTTTGTTATCTTGCTGACTGGTTGTACCTGAGTCTGCGTACTACTTTCTACCGTATTACTTGTCTGCGTCTGTGTCTCTCGGTTTCTTTTCTTTACTAATAACGTCGTCTTCTTTTCCTGTCCACTAGTTACATTCGCAACCATTTTAGGATTAGTCTGTATTTTATTTACAGGTTCAACTCTGTCTCTTACACCTGAGTTTATATATTGTCTTTGTCTTTTCTCTAACCAGTCGTCACGTCTTTTTCTAGCAGTTGCACTGTGAGAGGGCCAGTCCCATGATTTCCTTGAAATGTTTCTCTCACGCCCATTTTTGTATTTATAACTACTATACCAGTCCGACCTTTCACTATTTCGTCTGTTCCCACTGTCTTTTACTCTATATAGATCAGGCCTTGGTTCGTCATAACCATATTGTCTTCTGTCTTTATTAAGCAATGGCTGTCTCCTGTTATCCTTTCCTACTCTATTACTGTCTACCATAATTCTATAAGGGTCCTGTCTAGTTGTTTTGTTCTTCAACGTTTTCAGAAAATTCTCTACCTCCGTAATTGACACCTTTAATTCCCCCAACCATATACTAACACGCTGTAATTCCCCACACAAGAAATTCATATTCATTTCCTTTTTAAATATTTATCAACTTGAAACAACCTTTCTACTTCTTCTTCTGTATATTTCTTTGGTACCTGGAGGAAAAAAACTTATCCTGAGTTCAGCTGAAATATTTATACAAGTAACCAATTTCATTTTTGTAATTGCTTAATTTAACATCAAAACTTGTGCTAAGGTGTCCTGTTCTGCCATGCTGAAAAATACTGAAACAAAGCAAGCAAAGAACCACACAATTTCAACTTCTTAATTTAAGGAATACTCTCACTTATTATAGACAACCACAGTTATTTTCTGGGTTTGAGTACCACACAATTTCAACTTCTCAATTTAAGTAATACACTCACTTATTATAGAAATGTACAGTTATTTTCTGGGTTTGAGTACCACACAATTTTAACTTCTCAATTTAAGTAATACACTCACTTATTTTAGAAATGCACAGTTAGTTTCTGGGTCTGAGTACCACACAATTTTAACTTCTCAATTTAAGTAATACACTCACTTATTTTAGAAATGCACAGTTAGTTTCTGGCTCAAGCCCGTACCTTCCTCGCCTCAGCCTCAAATTTCGCTCGATCGCCAGGAGCCCATCTCAGCCGAAAAATCAGTCGTCGCGGAGTTCAGATAGTATGTCTCTTCTCTCATGTAATTACGTCACTTCTCTAGGGATGCCGGGATTATCTTCAACCCCTGGTTGGGTCCCATCTGAATCTTGTAATTTTTGTTTTCACCCCGGGTGGGGTACATCATCGACGTTTTGAGATATCGATAACGTAAGTGGCTGGCGATTTTGAATTAGCAAAAGTTAGGTTATGGTAACTTTTTGAAACTCCAGAGTTCAGATCGCTGCCATGGGAAGCCCTTTTTGATAACGCTGAAGGCTGCTGAAGTTCAGACAACGCCTAGGACCAACCCGTGGATAATGTTAAAGTTCCGACAAGGTCTTCGGAAAACTCTTTGGTAACATTAAAGTTCAGCCTACGGCTCTGGAAAGCCCTTTGATGAGGTTAAATTTCAGCCACGGCTCTAGGAAAGCCCTTTGATGAGGTTAAATTTCAGCTACGGCTCTAGGAAAGCCCTTTGATGAGGTTAAATTTCAGCTACGGCTCTAGGAAAGCCCTTTGATGAGGTTAAATTTTATAATTTTACATGATTGAGAAATTATTTGCTCAGGGTTATCACAGCCTTCGAGCCTCTTTATTTGCTGATTACTGAACTGACTACAGCATTTTACTGGACATCCTTTCCCTGAAACAACAACCAGCGTCTCTCGACCTTGATAAAACCGAGCTGAGAAAACGTTAAATACCTTCTGTTTTATGCATTCTTTGAAAGTTTCTTAGTACTTCGCGTGGTAGCCGGGACGGCCCAACTCAGTATCCTGGTCACGGCACCATTTTGCATCCTATACCAGTGTATAAGAACACGAAGGCTTGTTGTTTTCTTGTTGATATCACTTTTATTGGTGTAAGATGACAAAGGTTCGATGTTCTCCTCCACTCAATACAAAGCCGGATCTTAACTGCCCTTGCCAACCCAATACGTCACGATTGAGCATCTCTCTCACCCTTTCACTCTCGATGCTCAATCGTGCTGTATCTGTTTCCCACTAGATTCTAATAATACCCCAGTACTCCTCCCTTACTGTTACATAAGCAGTCAAGCTGAAAAACAGCTGATAGCTGTGGAAATGTGGTTTCTGAGGAAAATGCAGAGAATACCGTGGACAGACAGAAAAACCAATGAACAAGTCCTTCAAGAAACAAATGAAGATCGTAAACTGATTAGAGACATTAGACGTAGACAGTCAAAATTTGTTGTGCATGTTATGAGAAGAAATGAACTGGAGAATTTGCTGACGACTGACAAGATCGAAGGGAAGAGACCACGGCGAAGACCGAGAAGTAAATACCTGGGTGGCTTGGCCACGTGGCATGTTCGAGACAGGAACACGGAGCTGATATGCAACTCTGGTGATGGAGTGACATGGCAGTACATAACCGCCCACGCTTTCCGGCATGGCACATGATGGATGGATGGATGAAAGCTCTTCTCGCCTTTTGTAAACTTATTTTAATCTCTCTCTGTTCCTCAATCTTTGCCTACAATGATATCTAAGTATGTGCATGACTCCACCTCTTGACGCGATGCTAACAAATGGAGATCAAGGTTTCATTTGATAATAAATCAAGCAAATGAAACCTTGATTTATAATCATTATCTTTGTCCTTGTGCTGTGACATATTAGATCTATTCTTTTTAGCCTCGCATCAAGTGTGCTTAGTTTATCTTGCATCTGATTTCGCGTGTGGGCCGGAAGGGCAATGTTGTCAGCGAAGCCCATGTCATCAAGATTTCCTGCCATGTGGGTTGACTGTCGTTTCTTCTTCTTCTGCGTTCATCCAGAGTTTTTTTTTTTTTCTTCGGATGTGATTGCGTTGTGCCTGTTTACGGCAGAGCTGCGTTCTTGCGTATTAGGCCGACACATCCGACTTCTGCGGGCATTTGTTGACCGGGTTAACCTTCCCGACTGACTGTCGTTTCTAGAAGTGGTTATTGTTGTCCTCATAATCGCAAAATCCAACCAGTAAGAATAACAAAGGTGACAAAAGGCATCACTGTGGTACTTCTGTTTTTGTTTCAGATGTAGCAGTTAGTTTTCCATTTTTGAAGAACTGTACATATTATGTGTTCGTGTCATCATCATCATCATAATCATCACCACCATTGCCATCATCATCAGGTGCCATGTCGATGAGCCATCACAGTTCGCCATCTGACAAGATCACCAGTCTTGGATCTGGCCTGTTGTCTTGTCTCGATTATGCCATACGACCAAGCCATTCTGGTATTTATCTCACAGTTTTTCCTTCAGAAAACAATGGCAAACTACTAGACGTAAACTTGCCTAGGAATCACAAACAGTCAGACAATGATGAAGTTGACTGTAACGTCCTGTACATAATATGCATCTAACTTATGTCTTCCCTTGGCTCTTTTCTTATTAAATGTGCCGGGACTTGTTACGTTTTCGAGTTTATTTCTTCTCACATCGTGCCTAAAAATATTTGACTGTCCACGTCTAATCTCTCATCTCATCTGATCAGGTTCCTCTTGAACCTTGCGGTGTCGAGGTGAAGTATAAACAGCCGGAGAGTGCCCGCTTATAGGCTTCATGTATCGATATTCCCTACGTCCATCGTTTACGTGGTCGGCCTCTTCTTCTGCTTCCATCTGGTCTGTACATCATTGCTTCTTGTGGTATACTGTAAGTTGGTAATCTACTTTCTTGGCCACACCATTTTACTTGCTGCCTGGGTCAGTCCGTTTATACTTCCTAGTTTTTCTACGAGCAGTGTGAAGATCCCCTGCCGGCTTGCTATGCGATTCGCAGGTTTAGGACAAAATTCTGACTATATGGAGTCCGACTACCAAGGCGAGCCATGGTTCCGTTAGCCCATGACCTCGCGGTCATGGTTTCCCAGTTTACACCACGCATTAAGAGAACCAGATAAAAGTATAGCTGGACGCAGTTAAGGGACAGCGACTGATAAGAGGGAAATCATGGATGGCTCAGGCAGGGGATACGATCAGTCAGGTGTGCCCCTTGGAGAACATTAGGCGTGGAGAGGAGTGGGTCAGAGTGCCAGCGGAGCAGTCAGAATTGTGCAGAGTTATAATCACATTAAGCCGGGAGTGCATGGAGTAGCCAGCAGGGGCCACGGAAGTGGAAATCCAGCAACTAATTCAGGACAATGCTCACTCGGGTGATGTGATTATCTACACAGATGGTTCGGTGTCAAGAGGTGAGAAAAATGGCTGGGGGTTCATAGCCAAAGCCAACGGTCGACGTTTGGGGCAGGAGAGCCTGGCATATGATACCACAACATCCAGCTTAAGAATGGAGGTGAAGGCGGTCACTGCGGCTCTCCGCTGGATGGAGAATACGACACACACACACATCGTGATTGTAACTGACTCAGAAAGCATGCAGGCTTCGTGCGGAGTGGCTTGCTTCGCTTCGGAGGTCACGGGTGACAAGCATCTCCTGGATCTTTTCTCTGGGGCATGCCGGTGTGCTGGGAAATGAACAGGCGGACAGATTGGCTGGCTCTGCAGAACTTGGTGGAGTATTGATACATGACAAGGCAGACGTGGTTGCGGCCTTGTGGAAGCACGTGTACACCTCGGAGGAGCAAATGGATTACCATGGTCTGGCAAGAATGAGACAGCGAGGGATAACGAGGGGATCTGGCCGACGCTCAACGCTCAGAGGAAAGGCGAGACGGACATATAATCAGATTGCTACCTGGTACTATTAGTGTTGGAACTCTTCGCTGGCTGGTGAGGATGGGGACGGAGCACTTATGGGAATGCCCCGAATGCTGTGATGTCGATTCCTATATCAATCAATCAATCAATCAAACACCACGTGGAGGTGTAGACTTGTGAAATCTGCTGGTCAACGGCAGGCTACTAATTTTCACTTTTCACCCTTCCTTGGAGAGGTTAGCCGATCCTAACCCTGCTTGCTGCAGGGCCAGGTGCAGTCCACACCTTGTAAACCTCGTCTAATTTCCTTAATTAATTTACGGGTTTAATTTGTTTCTTGCAGGACTTTCTACCTTTTACTTTTATTAAGTTCGTGATTTTCTGTTAGATCCCATAGTGCCTCATAAATTTCCAAGCAGATACTCTATCTATGCTCCCAAATGCATGTTCATAGTCAGCAAATTTGACCTAGACATGATCTCAGCCTAACTGTACGTGCCATGTTAAATAATGATCTTCTTCTTAGGCCCATTATACCTCTAATCCACCATTGTAGCATAGGTCTTCAACCAACCCTCGCCAAAGCGTCCTATCTTTTGCTGTCGCTTTCAGCTGCTTACCTGTCCCACAATATTACTCACCTGTGTCTCTAATTCTCTTCACCGTGTGTTTTAGTCTCCCTTTATTTCGTTTTTCTTTATACAGTAAACTGATTATAAAAATTAGACGCAGTCTGTCAAAAGCTATGGGCACGTTATGAAAAGACATAGACTAGAGAATTTAGTGACAACTGGAAAGACTGAGGGGAAAAGAACAGGGGGAACGAACGGAAGTAAATATCTGGATGGCTTGACCATATGGCATGATCGAGACAAGAACACAGCGCTAATCCACGACTCTGGTGATCGTGTAAGATGACGAAACATGGCCGCCCACGCTTACCGACATGTCACATGATGATGATGATTTCGTTGACCCTGTGGGTTATAAACATGGTAATGTCTAGTTATACTATTATCAGGTTTTCGCAGCGTGTGCCCTACCCACTGTCAATGCATTATCTTCACTGCTTCTTCACGTTAACGGTCTGGTTGCGTCCAAATATTCCTCTCGGCCAGTGCCGGACTGGCCAGTGTCAGCTTGTCCTATAGCATGTGGGGCTTCTGGGCTCCTAATAAAGTGCCCCCCTTAAACATTAGACAATATGTTTAAAATATTAATGACCTTTTAGTGCTTACAACCATTAATATTTAGATCTAGTCCGTCACTGCTCTAAGCAAATGTGAAGCTGCAGTGCCGATCGTGTACATCGGGTTGGTTTCTCGGCTTGACAGGGGACAGGACAGCCCAGCAACACAAATCCCGTGGAGTTTTCTGCCGGGCTCGGGATAAGTCTCTACACCAGCCTCACTCCGATAAATGCAGTCCTTTTTCAGGGTTTAGACGACCTGAACGCCGATACATCGGACTTAAGAGTTAAATCTCAGTCTCCCAGAGGATCTATCCATCGAACAATCAAACAACCAAACGGATGTCAACATGGCCGAATAGATAAGAGCGCTCGCTCGTAAACTTCCGATGTGCTGATGTAAACAATTATCATGTAATCAATTATCATGTAAGCAACTATCATGTCAACAAATATCATGTAAATAATTATCATGTAAATTATTAATGTGTAAGTAATTATCATGTTTGTAATAATCACGTAAGCAATTATTATGGAAACGATGATCATGTCAATAATTACCCTGGAAACAATTATCATGTAAACAATTATCGCGGAAATAATTATTACATAAACAATTATTACATAAACAATTATCACATAAACAATTATATGGCGTGAAAACACACAGCCAGTCAGAGAGAAACACACATGCGAACACACGCACATGCAGGGAATCACGGGCAAGGGGTGAGCGGGGTTTCTGTACTGCCCTTGGCGTTTTCTGGTACCTATCTTAGGCTGGGTCGACCTGGGAGCCGAGGTCAATTCTTAAACTCCTCCTGGTTTGGGGATTCGAACACATGACCGCAGGACCCACAGGCGAATTGGTTAGCCACAGTGATACTGTAGTTTGTAGTGATAGCGATGCCGAAATGAAAACAAACCAGAGACAGACAGACATACAGACAGACAGACAGACAGACAGACAGACAGACAGACAGACAGACAGACAGACAGACAGACAGGC